>JARCZZ010005468.1:0-21359 GCA_030323915.1 Brotogeris chrysoptera
CCATGTCACCAACAAAGATGTTGAACCAGACTGGTCCCAACACTGATCCCTGAGGGACACCACTTGTTACTGGTCTCCAGATGGACATTGAGCCATTGACCACAACTCTTTGCATGTGGCTATCCAGCCAGTTCTTTATCCACTGAGTTGTCCACCTATCAAATTGATGTCTTTCCAATTTAGAGACAAGGATGTTGTGTGAGACAGTGTCGAAGGCTTTGCACAAGTCCAAGTAGATGACGTCAGCTGCTCTATCCCTGACCGTCAGTTCCATAGCCCCATCATAGAAGGCTGCCAAATTGGTCAGGCAGGATTTCCTCTTAGTGAAGCCATGCTGGCTGTCACCAACCACCTTGTTGTTTTTCTCGTGCCTCAGCATGCCTTCCAGGAGAATCCGCTCCAAGATTTTGCTCGGCACAGAGATGAGGTTGGCTGGTCTGTAGTTCCCTGGCTCATCCATTTTCCCCTCCTTGAAAATGGGGGCTATATTGCCCTTTTTCCAGTCATCAGGAACTTCACCTGACTGCCATGATTTTACAAATATGATGGACATTGGCTTAGCAACTTCATTTGCCAGCTCCTTCATGACCCACGGATGGATTTCATCAGGTCCCATGGACTTGTTTACTTTCAGGTTCCGAAGATGGTCTCAAACCAGATTCTCTCATACAGTGGGCCCAGGGTCTTCATTCTCACAGTCCCTGCGTTTGCCTTCCAAGACTTGGGCAGTGTGGTCAGAGCATTTGCTGGTGAAGACTGCGGCAAAGAAGTCATTAAGAACCTCAGCCTTCTCCAAATCCAGGGTAGCCAGTTCTTCCAATAGTTTTTGGAGAATGCTTAACATGAATTATATTTATAAACTAGAAATTTATGAGGTAGTAACAAACTAGACTTTAAATCTCCTTTCTAGTTATCAGTCTGGAAATCAGTTCAGAACTGAAAGGAGTCTGTATATACCTCCATTTGAAACAAAATGTGTATAAATACAAATACATATCCGTACGTATGCATATACATATCCAACTACACACATATGTACATATATATGTACGTAGTTATCCAAACAGGTAGAAATTGTCCAATAAATGACATAATACTGTTCAGACACCTTTCTCTGTTCAAGAACGGTGCTAGTACTTTCTGCAAATAACATCTTTTGCTTTCCATACAGATTATTTCTAAATGCTTATCCTATTCTCCTGAAGTCCCATTTAAACCAATACTTACATATATGTACATATTTCTACAGTCATAATTCAAAATCATGGATGGAAGGTTATGATTGTAGCTCTGTACCTTTTGGTATCTGAAAGCTCACATAGTCTGTTGGAATGAAAGAGGTCTCAAAAATTTCCACTTCTGAACTCTCCCTCAACTTCGTGAAAACAAAAATGAGTGAGTGGATAGCTCTGACTTGATCAAAATGATCAAGTATCATTTCGATGTATGACAGAGCAGAGTATGCATCTTCTGCTGAGCTATGTGTAGTGCCAGGCAGCTGGCTCTGGCTACTCAAGTTTTTACCTACACAGGAACATTTCAAAGCTGTACCATGTGTAGATGGCTACTGCTCTCACCTACTAATATTCTGAAGAATATCTGGTAATAATCCTTTGTGCAAAAGGGATTGAGGTGGCTTCTGCCCACTGAATTTCAGGGGAAAAAAATCTGTCTTGTGCTTTTGGGAGGAATTGTGGGAAGACACTGGAGGAACTTGTAATGTGAGTGATTTACCCTTTTTCTTAATGAAAAATAAATGAGCTGCTTGCTTGTGTGACAATAGCATCTTGACTGTTATCTTCATGCTTATTGCAAGGAAAGCTAGTCTGAGTTTAAAGTCATAATTAAACTAGTGCAGGAAGAGGAAATTAGACACAACCCTACCGTAAGAAATTAATTTACTGAAGATAGACTAAAATGTTTTATTCAAGCGGTATAGAAACTCAAGAGGATTTTTTTTTTCAAGTTACTTAATTCACAGCTTTAGTAAGCTAAGCTCTATCAATAAAAAAATGTGATTAGTTTACACATGTTATTTAGATTATGCCATTTTCTCATGTTTTGCCTGTGCCATATCTGGATAAACCTTACGTGTTGCATTCCACGTGAAATTTATGGTGTTTTCAGGCAGGTAACTTCTTGCTTCTGCAAGAAATATTCCACAGCCAAGACTTCCCTTTTAGTATACTGTACACTATCTATTATTTAAAGGCAATCTCTTACCTTGAACAAAGTGTTCTGCAACAGTCCATGGAGATTTCAACTGTAAATGAAGACTATTTTGTACATTTTGCTAGGGGAATGTAAAAGCAGAGGGTGGTATGAGTATATATTTTTTTTTTTGACTTTCTTGCGGCTGATTATTCATCTATGGTTTTTGAGTAGGAAGAAGAAAGGAGGAATCATGCCTTTGCTGCAATTCTTTCACTATTGACTTACCTAGAATCTAGATTTTTTTCTGGTATTTAGTATTTATTTTTAACTGCTTTTATTTTAAAACCCCCTCAGAGGTTGTACTCTTGGTTGTGTACGTTGTATCTGTGCACATGTTTCCATAGGAATTAGAACAAATGCTTGCTTGGGAAATGCATGATAACTTAATGTAAAGGAAAACAAAGAACAATTGAAATGTACGTAAGTAGTGGTAATTTAAATAGTATAGCATCCCTGCTGTGTTTCTTCCTTCATTAAATACTTCAGAATTTAGTGTAGGAGTGAGCATGCATTTTCAGTTAATTCACACATTAAGGTTAATGATAAATAGGAGGACACAAATGTAAGACTGAGCAATATTGATAGAATAACAGGTTTATCCTTTATATTTCCAGATTATGTGTGAGAGTGGAGTCAGGTATACGTAGGATAGTAAGTAGATGAATCAACAAACTCCAGCTGGACAGACCTCTAAAATCTACAGAAACTGTAAGTTGACATTCCTATTCATCAAATGCTTAGTGGGATTGGCTTGGGCCACAGCTGAACTGAGGGAACACACTGGATATTTCCGGTGCTACTTCTGTTTGCACTTCAACCCCTTTTTTAGGTCATGGTGGGCATCTGCAAGGTGATGAGAAAAGCTGCTAGCAGGGAACAAACCACTCCCTGTTACCAGCCTCCCTGAAATGTGAGCAGCACCTCAGGGCAAGGAGCAGCAGGAACCACCCATCACCAACCAGATGTTTTATGGTGTTAGCTGGGCTCCATGTCACAGGCCACGTCTGAGGACAGCTATGTTAGATTCTTCATCTCTGTAGGAGTCCACATTTGTTTATTTTTAGAAATCTATTCAGTTGACTGAGTCTTCACCTGGAACACTGTGTTCACCTCTGGGGCACTCAACATGAGAAAGGCATGAACCTGTTGGAGTGCATCCAGAAGAGGCCACAAAGATGACCAGAGGGCTGGAGCACTTCTCTGAAGACAGAGTAAGAGAGCTCACAGTGTTCAGCCTGCAGAAGGGAAGGCCCCAGGAAGACCTCAGAGCAGCCTTCCAGCACCTTAAGGGGGCCTACAAGAAATCTGGAGAGTATATTTGCCAAGGACATGTAGTGATAAGACAAGGGGGAATGGCTTTAAACTGAAAGAGGGGAGATTTAGATTAGTTGCTCAGAAGAAATTCTTCACTGTGAGGGTGGTGAGACATTGGAACAGGCTGCCCAGAGAAGTTGTGGCTGTCCCATCCCTGGCAGTGCTCAAAGCCAGGCTGGACGTGGCTTTGAGCAACCTGGTCAAGTGGAAGCTATCCCTGCCCATGTCAGGGGACATAGAACTAGATGATCTTTAAGGTTCCTTCCAACCCAAACCATTTTATGATTCTATGATTCTATGGTTCTATGAATGAACACTTACAGAACACATTCTTGTTAATGGATCCATTGCTGTTCTGTGCCTAGCAGTACATATAGTCAATGCCTTTGAAAATAACTGATTCTGTTGTTTTACAAAAACTGGTATATCAAAATTCTGGGCTTTTGGGTTGCTTGTCCAGATAGAAAGATGCAAACTGCTTTTCAAGCCTTCCAGAAATACTGATAGTCATAGCCATTTTACAGAAATGCCAGAGACCGGAGGATGCTGTCAACCTGGCAGCTACAGTGCTGCTTCAGTTGCAAGGCAGTAAAACTTAAGAGTTTTAAAAGTCTGTGTCAAATGTATTTATCTGTTGGTCAGTAAAAACACATTTTGTTTCAATATCTCAAGTCATTATGGCCTAAAGGTGAGAGCTGTGAGTGCTAAAGCCCAGTGATGATCTGTGGTGCTGGCTGTGGTGTGGCAAGTTTCATGAGTCCTCATTTTCAGTGTGGTAATTTAGGGTAGTTGTTGTCTGGAGAGGTTTGATTCTTGTATTGCCCAATAGAAGTGTAGTGCAGTATCCTCCTTCTTGGATATCCTTGATATTAACCATTTTATATCAAAAATTCTATTTTCTAGAAAGTAAATAGACTCAACCACAGGGACAATTGCAATGGACGCAAAGATATTAGTAGTGGGCTCTCAAAAACTCCTTAGTTAAGCAAACTTGTATATTTACATATGAAGGTAATTACACATACAAATACATATAGGTCTGTTGCTAATTATTAGTTACTCCTAGTTCTTCATTCATTTTGCAAAAATTGGTATGTTTATAAGAAATTCACCATTGCTGGACCTACTGCTATTTATAACTGCAAAGATTAAATGTGAAGAAAAAATTCTTTCTCTCTTGTTTAACTACTGCCAACAGATGCTCAATGCTGTGTATAAATGTAATGACATATGTCAGCTAAAGCAATGTAGTAGTTTTCCAGTGGTGGTAATAATGTATCTTGTGCGACTTAATATCTGTAAAATGATGGTCTATGGAGGTTCCTATTGATACCACGGTATGGGGAAACTCTTACTTTTTAAGAGCAGATTCATCTTCCCCTCTGTTTTGAGTGTACAGCTGAGCTCTGAATACATCTAGCATAAGGCAGAGAAGAAAACATAATTTTTTTTGTTTATTAATTTTATCCTGTGGTTTCATTAAGGGAATAAAGCTTTCCTTCATCGTGAATGGAAGCCCTTTCCTTTATTTTTGCTTGTGCACAAAAGGGGTTTGAGCTTCCTCGGATTGACCCTTTGGTGTTTCAGTCTTGTTTTTATAATAAATGTTGAAATTACAGTTGAAGTTTTGTGGCAAATATTCCCCTCTGATTTCACTGTTTTTTTCATAATGCAATTTGTATGCAACCCAGACTCCACTGTACAAATTCACATACAGTACAGAATCATCAGTTCTGGCACTTATTACATATGTTAATGTCATATTTATGAACTAGTATATAGCAGCAATAGTGCTATCAACCATTTCTCAAAAGAGTCAAGAAACTGTTTAGAAATTTAATAATGATTTTAACAATGTATTTTGCCTAGACTCCAGGCTCTGCTTTATTAAAACCATTCAGTAACTCTGACAAGGTGGCAACAAGCTTCTGAGTTCATTTTTAGGAGAAAATTATTCACAAACAGGATAGTCACAGGCTTTAATGATTACAGATTTCACATATTCTGTTCCTTCAAAAGGGCTTATATAGATTGATAGATCTACAAAGAAAGAAATGAAAAAATGAAGGGAAGAGATATAAATAGACATTTTCATTAGGATGAATGATGGCAGGTATTAACCCCGCTACAGCAGTGTGCGTTCTACATGTCTTCTTTTTCATTCCTTTTGACCTGCTATCAGCTTCCTTCTAAGTAAAGTTAACTACAGCCTGAAACGTAGGTAAGGTGAGTGATAGATAGAAATAAATGTTTCCTCAAGCATTATTACTGTTCAGGAAAGTGTCCATCAGCCAAAATGTCATGTTCAAAATCCATTTAAGCACTGCACAGAGGCTAAACAGGCAGCTATTATTAATTTTCAAGTCTGCCTGACGGATTTCAGACCAAGAACTGGGGTTAACGTGGTGCACTGAATATTGCAGAGTACTTCTAATTAGGGAGGCTTTGACTCTCAGATGGCTGAGGATTTATTCTGTGCAAACTACTGCAAAAATATGATAGAATAGCTGCATCTACTTAAGAAAAGAATCTGCTGCATCATATTGAAATGCATAAAGTTGCTCTTTCATTGCAGTTTCTTGGACTTTTATCCTAATGTAATCCCTGTCTGCTTTTAACCTGACTGTTTTGAAGCACGGCTGTACTTCTCTCTCCAAGGTCTCTTCATCATTTTGCAAGTTAGCAATGCGAATTTTTCCAGAATAAGTCCTATTGTTCTTAGCTAATTACCAAATGAAACCATTTCCCCACTTTGCCTTACACAGACATTTCTTTATTTAAAACGTATTTGTGGGATTGCTATGAATGAGTTAACATTTGTCTTCAATATATGTATCTATAAGCACAGAGGACTCTAAAACACAAATGGGCATTTTGACATAAATTAGTAGAAAGTGAGACACAGAAGGGCTATTTAGTTGCTTTTGGTTGGATTCAGGATCTTAAAAGGGAATAAAAAAAGTAACAAATCAGAAATTATTTCCCTTCACTGGCTGCAGAATCTCCTAGCTGTATCTATGCTGCTGCTATGATCAACTTCCAGCACAACGCTCTTGCCCCTGCCCCAAGTCATCCTCCCCTAACTAAAAACATTTGTTCACACAAGAGTCCAGAAGATTAAATGTAAAGGTACAAGTGAAAATGGGAAAGTTGCCTGTGGAGACTAAGGCACAGACCGCATTTCTGGTTACCAACGAAATTTTTTATTATCTGAAGGCCCAGGGTTGATATAGGCTATACGAAGTACCCGCATGTATGAGCAGCTAATACAATTGGTTAGCTATCACCACCCACATGGGTATTTTGGCTTCTTCATTGGGAGATATCTCGCTCACTGGTTGCCTTGATTGGATGTCTGCTTCACGCTTCTTTCTTCCTTCTTATCTTGCCTAACTTTCCCTGCAATACTCCCAAAACTTTCCCAGTAACATTCCTCTGCTATCTCAAAGCTTTCCCAGCAGCTAGTCTACCTCAGAAATCCATCACATCGTGGTTCTTACACCCACACTTGCCCATTCCTAATGAAGGACATTGAGCTAAATCACACCATACTTTCTAAGATGACTGAGATGATTTTTGCTTGTAACAAAAGTTACTGCCGTTGGCAGTTCTGAAAGGCAAGCAGAAATTAAATGTGGATGCCCAATTTCTCTGTGGAGAATGGGCACTGGATTAGGATCACTGTAGCACTTGATGTGTTTTACTGGTTAATAAATGTCAGTTGTTCTCCATTCTCAGTGATTAAATTTCCATTGGTATCATTCCATTGGACCTGTTGGAGCAAGTCCAGAGGAGGCCATGAAGATGATCAGAGGGCTGGAGCACCTGTCCTGTGAAGAAAGGCTAAGAGTATTGGGGTTTTTAATCCTGGAGAAGAAAAAGCTCCAGAGAGAACTTAGAGAAGCCTCACAGTACCTTGAGGGAGCCTACAAGAAATATGCAGGGGGACTGTTTCCAAGAGCATGTAGGGACAGAACAAGGGAGAACAGCTTTAAACTTAAAGAGGGTAGATTTAGGTTAGTAGTTAGTAGTTTGGAAGAAATTCTTCACTGTGAAGTTGGTAAGACACTGGAACAGGTTGCCCAGAGAAGCTGTGGCTGCCCCATTCCTGGCAGTATTCAAGGCCGGGTTGGATGGGGCTTTGAGCAGCCTGGTCTAGTGGAAAGGTGTTCCTGCCCATGGCAGGGGGATTGGTAACCCAAGCTGTTCTATGATTCTATGATTATACATCACAAGACTCTCAAAAGACAGTAAGGTAGGCTTGCAGTCAGAGGAAAGTGGATCAGGCCTTGCATGTCAAAGACAGACCTTGCCCCAACTCTTTTGAAGTAAACACGTTTTCCAAGTGGACAAGGCCCTTAACTTGACAACGACCTTCTTGAGAGGCCCTGAATATAAACCACATATGCTCTTTAGCAAGTCACTGCATTTTCCATAAACATGTTGCATTTTTGCTGGGAGCTTTGTCTTTCACACGTGCATAAAAAACAAATGTGTACACTATACACGACTAACCAAAACCAACACAAGCATATTATTATATATAAAAGTAAAGAGTCTGTCTTCCCAGGTACACATGTATCTGTGTTTATATGTGGGTGTGCATGTACACACACTATTAGTCTTCGAAAGACACTGTAGTTTGTGCCTTCCTTACCAGTCTGCCAGCCTTCCAAATAATTTAATGGAGTTTCTCTGCTCCAGAAATTTAGTCTATAATTGTGACTGTCTAATAAGCGAAGTTTCCAGATACGTATGAAGCCCTAGCTACTGTCATGACTCACCAAAGTCAGACAGAAAAGAGTTGTCACTGGATTTCAGTGACCAAAGTCTCTGTTCATACATTGCAAATCATGCAGCTGTCTTGCTACCATGCTATCCTCTGCTGTTACCCTGTGTTACCAGTTCCTAACTAACTGTCAATTTCCAGCTTTCAAGAAAGCATTGGCTGGGCTTTTCCTCCTCAAGTCCTACATTTCAAGTTGCTTTTCCAAGTGTTCATGTGCCTCCTTTACAACACCAATCTTTGTCCAGGCTCCTTGCACCTTTTCACAGTACAGTATGTGCCCTGTGCTTACAACTCCTTCCCATTTGATCTGAGAATCTTTTCAATGTATTTTCTTCTTATTAGAAATCTAAATGTGTTAAAATAGATTTCACATGAATGTCTGTTGCATTATGATGGAGAACCAAACCTTGTACGGTTTGTAACAGTGGAAAAGTATTTTGTTTATTGTCCTTCACACTGTTTTCAATCAGAAAGTATGGTTTGCCATCACAGTCATGAATTACTTGAATTATACTTTCAATCAGATTTTTGTGATATTATCAAATGCTTTCCTACAAACTGAATTATTTTTTTCTACTATATTCATTTCACCCACATTTTTCTGTGAAAAAGAGAAACAATGATGTTAAGATTTATGAATAAAATGTTTGTTTATTATTAATCCTATAGCCATAAACTGGTATTGGCATTTGTTCTCTTTTTTTTTTTTCTATTGGTAGATATTTTACTGCTTCTTCTCCTCATATATGAGAGGAAGTATCTGACATGATCACATATTGTCCCTTTTATATAGACTTATTTTTGTATTCGCTCCTCATTGCTCATCCAGCATTATTCCATCTTCACTAATGCTTTTACCAATTGCTATGGTAGTCATGTGGGTATGGTGACCTTGCCAGGTAATTCTTTCTACTTCTTTTCATACAGCATCCTACCAATTTTTCAGTACATTTTGATTCAATGACTTTCGATACATATTTTTTTAAAGGTGTGCACACACTTTTTAAATAATATGGGTAGTTATATAAGGGTTTTATCAATAAAGGCAGATTAAGAGCATGGGCTCACCATTTTACATGCTTGTTCTAGTTACTTTAAGATATGAGCAGGTTTATCTATTGGTCAGAGTGATACTGCACACTGTAAATGGCTTGATCTGTCACCTCTATTAGGTTTACTGCTGATAAAGCTGTAATTTGAAAAAACAGACTAACTGGCTTCAGGAGCTTAGATTCAAATTTAAATATACCTACATAAAGACTTACATACATATATATAAAAATATATATGCAATGTGGATTTTCAGCAGTGTGACTGGCTCATATAAGTGGTTCACAGATCTCAAGGAGGAAGTTTAAGTACAATCCTGACAGCTAGATAAGGTGAGACTATGTATACAAGTACGTCTTTGAGCACAATTGGTTGTGCGCATGAATGCCAGATTTTGCCAGTTTTCAAACTGTTCTTCACATTGGTAGCTAATGCAAGACTAAATCTCACCCCAGAAGTGGACAGGTATGTATCAGTACTTACAGCTGTCTTCCTCCTCCATGAAAATACTGATCACGTAACAGGCATACACAAATCCAATCAGCTGTATGAAAGAAGGAGAAAAGCAATCATTAGATTACATCTAACGCTTATTACGCTTTTAGTACAGTGGTGTATAAATGCAGGTTCCACAGCTAAATTTTAAAAATATTCATTTCCTGTATTTATGTGTAAATTTCACAAATGGTCACAAACACATAAATTAAAAAACTTTATTTCTTTTGCTCATGTTGCCTCATATTTTAAAATCTTTCCCAGTCCCACTGAGATCAGTATTGATGAACACTACTATTGAATAATACTGATGGAAATCACCTGGACTGATGATCAGCTATTGGTTACTCTCCTTTGTTTTCCAGTACCTCTGTTCTCACCTGATTTTGTCTACATGAATGTGGGTCCTGAGCACCTAGTTTATGTGTTGTGTTGCATGAAGTGTCCCAGTGAAGAACTGTTAAACAAAGTTTAATTTGATATGTGAAGTGTCACAGTTGAACTCATCAGTGTCAGTAAATACCTTATCAGAAGGGTCTATCAGTAAATCACATTAACTATGCAAGAAATGAGCAGACCCATTTCCCCAAAGGACAACACAAGTAAAATCATGCCATTATTTCAACTGCATCGCTCACTAAAACATCCTCCTCCACCCAGATCTGTGTCACTTGTGCCACTGAGAGAAAGGGATTAAGATTTTTAGGATTAGGAATAAAAACTCTGCTCATTTGCTTTCCATATAGACAAAATGTTTTCTTATGACTACTGCCAAAGAAGAAGAAGAAAATCCCACTGGGCAAAGAAATGATTAAACTGCATTGCCCAGACAAGTCCACGCCTGAGAAAATATTGTTTGTTCAGCTGTACACAATTTGTGCTCTCTGAAAGCCTTGAAAAGCCTGTTCATGAGAGATTTCTAAAATAACCTAGAGATTAGTTTTAAGAAAACTCCCCTTTCTCTGTTCAATTCAAAAAATCTAATTAAAATAGCTCTTCTAAGGGTGTCATGGATCAGCCATCTGAGAAAGAGGTAATTTAATAGTATCTAGACAGGTATAAGCTCCTTCAGAAGCACAAAAATAATTCCAACCTGCTTTCTGGCTGGGCTGCACGAGGAGCTTTACAAGGAGCTCCAAGCACCCCTTGGCAGACAAAAAGCTTGTCCACACAAGGGAATTCAGGGAAGTTAAGATGAATTAACTAAAGCTGTGAAATCAATGCACATAAGATAAAGTACATTAAATCCCTGTGTGGCCTTTCTCATTCAGAAATAAAGTGGCCTTAGTTCACCGCAGTTAATCCTGCTCTAAGGGATTAATCTTCCCCATGGAGATTTAAGCTACAGTATGCTAAAGCTGAATTACTTGTGGATGAGACCTGTCACAGTGCTGCAGCACAGTCCTGTTGGAGCTTCCTTTCCAGGACATTAACCTTAGTGATATTTCAGGAAAGAGAGTTTGATCCAAAGTCCCTGTTGCTCTGAGCAGACTGCAGTATCGGCAGCTTCCCTGGGTTTTTTTGGGTCCAATTTACTGGGTCAGTGTTGCCATAGCCTCTGTCAGGTGGACACCACTTTGTTGCAGCAATGCTCTGAGCCAGCTAAGTGCAAACTAGCTGTGCCTGAGCATCCATGGCCCTCTGTATCCAGCGTCATGGTAACTGCAACCAGGAGCCACGGTGGGGCTGGAATGTTCAGTGAGAGCCCATGTTTACCTGCTGAAGACTGTGGGTGGGTAAGAGGAGTCCAGCTTCTTGCTATTAATGAAATTGGGATCCTGTGGTTCTCCTGGCATGCACCTCCAGAACCAGGTCTGGTTTACAGATTTGTTGACAGATTAAGCACATTTTTTTCCCTAAACTTCACAGTTCAGAGCACCATTCAGGCATTGCAACTGAAGGAATATGATATAAAGGCTTCCAAGGAGGTGGCTGGTCTCTTCTCCCAAGTAACAAGTGATAGAAGAGGAAATAGCCTCAAGCTGCACCCTGGAATGTTTAGATTGGGTATTAGGAAAAAAGTCTTCACTGAAAGGGTAGTCGGGCATTGGAACAGGCTTTCCAGGGCAGGGGTGGAATCACCATCCCCGGAAGTGTTCAAAAACTGTGTAGATGAGGCCCTTAGTGACATGGTTTAGTGGTGGACTTGGCAGTCCTGGGGTAAAGGTTGGACCTGATAAGCTTAAAGGACTTTTGCAACCTAGTTCTTCCTATGATTCTATGAAAAAGCAATAGCACTTGAGGTGTATTGCTTGTGCAATCTGAACATTACATATAGATTAAAAAATCATTCCATTAGTGCCACACAAACTCCAGAAAACAGGTGACTTTTCATGAGGGAATGTCACAACTTTCTTTACAGTATTTCCTGTTCACCATTCACATTGTGCAATTGGACTGTGTAAGTGACTTGGGTATCTTTCTTTTCCCTAAACATGACTGAAATATTTTGAAGAATAAAACTGCTGAGTAAATAATGAACATGGTAAAAATGAACTGTAGTACAGCTTGTGAGTTAAATGTTTGTGAAGGAAGATCAAATATTTGGAATTATTTACCATTTTCCAATTTCTTTGCGTATTTCTTTTTTTTATTGTTAGTATTCTGCATTAAATTAAATTTACTTTTATGAATACAATTCCTTTTTTGAAGATACATGTGTACTCCATGTCCATGCATATTATATAAAGCATCAGTGAGCGAGGGCTTCCAGCAAATTCTTGCACATGTGTAAGATGTTGGACAGGTGGATAAAGCAGAGAAAGAGACTTTCACTCTAATGTGTAACAAAGACAGGGGAAAACACCCTAAGAGATCTTTCCTCCAAAAGAAGTATGGGGCATGGTAAGCTTGATTGTTTTAGCAGTCCTAACAGCTTACATCTTGCTCTTTCAGTAGATCTTGTTCTTAGAGTAGATCTTCCCCAGGCTCTACAGTGCTTCAAATGCACTTTGTCTAATCTATGATGTTGCAAAATCAGCAGCCTCTCTCTGCTTCTCAGTATTTATTTATATTGCTCAGTACTATTAGATAAATATTCCTCAGTCAGAAATCACTGCCATCTGTTATGTTTATGGCATAAACATACTTGCTTAAAATACACCATTTCCCCCAATCTGTTCAGTTATTAATACCAGGGAAAACAAAAATATATATACACCCTCTCCCAATTTCATGGTCTTTTCAGGGTAAAAAGAAAGATCAGGTTCACACTGGGAGGTATCATAACCCACAATACTCCAAGAATATATTTTTGTAATTAAATGGCAGAATGCGCCTTTCTGAAAGAATAGATGGAGGGAAAAGAGCCCTTTACCACCAATTGTCAGGCATCGCTTTTCAGAGATGGACTGCAATGTTTGGTTTGCAACTAACATACTAGTAATTATAGTTGGGTAGCCGATATATATATAGTACAATTAACATGAAGTGATAAAATGGGAATATACCCTTCTACAGATGAGACCCATTTCCAGATCCTTAAATGAGCCACCACAGTGTGAATATTTTTATAAATGAATTAATTAAAATCTCTTATTTTGCTTTATTGATAGACACACTAATAAAATATTTATTCCAACAAATTACTTTTGCTATCTTGATTAACCCAGCTACTGTTTAATTAATAACATTATGCTCATGTGAACCCATCTAGCCATCATGTTAATTGCCAATTTGCAGTGAGCTGACTGATATGTACTGCTCAGTTTCTTGATATTGGAAATGTTGACTCTTCGCCTGGCGCCAAGTGATAGACTTAAATGCGTGTTCCCCAATAACTAAAGAAAATGTGATGCAAATGAGCTGGAAGATTTGCTCATCTTGAGTTTCAGTAATCATTCAAAGGGAATGATAAAGTGGTTGGAATAGGATATCCAAAGCATCAAAAGTCACCAGCACCTGAAAGTATAAATGGGAGCATCTGTCTTAATACAGAGAGCGATTTAGATGCCAAGTTGGACTTGTCTTGATAATGTTGAGTTTCAAGGCATGAAAACCTTTAGAGAACCCTGCACTGCACAGGGGAATCCCTGTCTTGCCTGCCGAGCCCAGCCCAGTAACCCATCTCAGAAAACACTTGTCAGAGTTATTCTGCAGAAAATCAAGTGAGAAACTGAAGAAAGAGGTTGTCCCCTGCTTTCATCCAGCTACGTAGCTATTACGATACATATCTTGCTCTTGAGAGAATAAGCAATACATAAAATACTCAGATATATCATAGAATCACTGAATGGTTTGGGTTGAAAGGGACCTTTAAAGGTCACCTCATCCAAACCCTGTGCGGTGGCCAGGAACATCTTTCACTGGATCAGGTTGCTCAAAGCCCCATCCAGCCTGACTTTGAACACTTCTAGGATGAAGCACTCACAAGTGTTTTGGGTAAACTGTTCCAGTACCTCATCATCCTCACCCTTATTTTCACCTTCTTCCTTATTTACAATCTCAATCTACCCTTTCAGTTTAAAACCATTGCCCCTTGTCTTCTCACTATAGACCATGGTAAAAAGTCTCTCTCTTTCTTTATACATATACTTATATAAAAATATAAATATATACATGTATTTATATAAAGCTCCCTTTACATACTGAAAGGCCACAATAAAGTCTCCCTGCAGCTAAATAACCCCAGTTCTCTCAGCCTTCAGATCATTGTCAGGGCTCTCCTCCAGACCTGCTCAAGCAGATCTATATTTTTCTTTTGCTGGGGTCCGCACAGCAGAATGCAGTAGTCTAGGTGGGGACTCACAAGAGTGGAGTACAGGGGGAAAATCACCACAGCATGCTGGCCACACTTCTTGTGATGCAGCCCAGGATATGATTGGCTTTCTGACTTTTGCTGGCTCATGTATGGTTTTTCATCCACCAGGATCCCCAAGTCATTCTCCACAACAGTGCTCTGAATGCCTTCATCCCCCAGCCTGTACTAATATTAAGGATTGCCCTGAGCCACATGCAAGATCTTGCACTTGGCCTTATTGAACTTAATAAGGTTCACACAGGCTCATTCCTTGAGCCTGCCAAGGTCCCTCTAGGTGACATCTCTTTCTTTTAGCATATCAACTGCACTACTCATCTTGGTGTCATCAGCAAACTTGCTGAGGGTGCACTCAGTCCTGCTATGTCATTAATTAAGTTATGAAATACTACTGGTTCCAGTATGGATCACTGAGGGACACCACTTGTTACTAGTTTCTATTTGGACATAACTCTTTGGACACAGCCCTCCAGTATTTTCAGAACCCCCAGTATTTTCATACCAAACCCATTATTTCTTCAATGACTAGCTGGTAAGTGTTGTTCTCATTCTCCAAATCATATCAATGAGCAGCTTTAGGGTGGTGGGGAACAACTGTCACCTAGGCTAAGATGGCAGAAACTTCAATGTGGAGTGCACAAAGGGGTTTCTCATTAGTGAAACATAGGTACATTTATATGATGCTATTATCAAGGCTTTTGATACATAATTTATCCTCTGCTGATAGCCTTAGGTAGAAATGAAGTAGTACTCTGTTATTTTTCTCCAGTGCAGGCAGTATAGTCTCTGGGTAGTCTCTGGAGGACCTAAACACTTTATTCTAACTAAAATCTCTAGGCTTAAGCTATGGACATCTGCATGAAATATAAATGCCTAGTTTAACATAAGTGAAATTAGGTTGTATAATTGTCCACCATTAAACTGTAAGAAACTGTGAAAACATATAAGAAATTAAAAAACTAATCAGCTGAGCAAATATATTCTGTCACATATAATTGTTTTAATAAATTAATACTGCTAGAATATATCCTATTAAAAATAAGACCAAAATGAGTGTAAAATGTATATTTACTTGCAATTTAATGTTATCAATCAATGTGGATTAACCTTTCTTTAGGAAAACAAAGACAAATGCAAAATAAAATTGGAAGTGTTTACTTAAATCAACGGCATTTTCTGAAGACTGAAATATTTTTTATTAAAATCGATGAATCAGATAACTTTGATTTAAATCTTTCTGCTTGACTTTTTCATCATCAGCTGTGGCCTTTATATATGCTCTCACAGTATGTTATTACTTGCAGTTCCACTGGTTCAAAGGAGACTTGTCAGTGTATACTGGATATTTAAGATTACATGAAGCAATGCCCTAGACTATCAGGTTAATCTTCAAGATTAGGTGTACAATAGGACACTTATCACTGTTAAGCTACTAGGAAGTGTTTTGCAGAGATCGCATTACAACAACATAGGACCATCCAAACAAACTAAATAAATATTCAGCAGTCAGGGCTCCCAGAGGATGTATGTGATGCTATAGGTAAATGAGATTTGGAAGATTCCTCCAATCAAAAAGATAACACAGCTGTGCTTCACATCCTTCCTTGTGTATACCCAGTCCACCCAGATTGCCATTTCAATGACTATAGCTTTTTGTTGACTTTTTTTTTTCTCATGACAGCTAAAGAGCATTATTTCTCATGTATCTCTGTAGTACTTCAGAAGTATAACTTGGCAAACACACTAACAAAAAGGTGAAACATGGGTAGTTCATCTTTTAAGCAACCTACTTGCCTCTAACAGTCTTAATACTCTGCAAAGAAGACTGTAAAGCTCTTTTCTTCCATTAAAGACTAGAAAAACTTTAAATCAGAATGGGATATATATATAAGAGAAATAGGATCTGTGAGTATATACGAATCAGCAAGAAGATAGAAATACAGCTAAAATGATCAAGCACAAAGAAAGTATAACTGCATGTATTATTGGACAATGACAAAAGAATCAGGATCAAGAGTAACAGTAGTATACAGTTGTAGCATAATAACAACAACCATCCACTATAACTGCATGAGTATATGCTATATACTATTGTATATAATTATCTAATTATGTCACTGTATGTAATTATGCATTATAACTGCTCGATTATATAAATTTCATTAGAAATATATTGTAAAATTATATAATCATAGACAATTTAAAAACTGAATTAGAGAGTCTCAAAGGTTCTTGTTTTCTAGAACTATATGATGAAATGCACAACATTTTACAGTGGTAGCAGTAGGACCCTCAATCTTAAGATACTTAGAAATCTAAAAACCATAAAAGCAGACAAACAACTGGAAAAAATGTCCAGAAAACATACCAGGATATGGTAGCAGCAACAGCTGAAGTACATTATGCGGTCTAAATACTTGTTGTTTGCTTTTCCTTCATCTTCCTAAAATCTATTGGATTTGACTTGAATAAAATTCAGCCTTTAAGGGCTCTGTCTACCAATTTCATCAATACTACCTACAGCCAGTCTGATCCAGCTGTGCCATTTACAGCTATAGTGGAGAGGTCCCAGAGGCTGGGACTATAATAGGCCTTAAAATGTGTTAAGGACTGCAAAAGTGGGTGATAGGACCATATGGGTACTTTTACTTTATATTGGTTGTGGAGAAACAAGTGAGCAGAGATATTAAAATAAATGTCTTTCCCTAAAATACATTGGGGTCGCTGTTGGTTAATGCTGCAGGAGATGATAATTCCTCTTGAATGCCATCTATGTAGCACTGGAAGGGGAGAAAAGCATGCTGGAAAAGACTGTACCTGTTAGCTACCTATGCTTTTTCAACCCCTACCCTGTATCTGCTGTTCTCAAATCCTGGATTCCCTGGTGTCCCTTCATCTTTAAATTAAAAATTGGATTTGACAATCCTATTTTCCCAGGCCAAGATCAAAACAATTGTTGCCTGCGCTTAGTTTGGGATTTTGTCTCTACAGCAGCATAAACATATAATTACCCCTATTGCCCAGTTGCCCCAAAAGACTTTACCAATTAAGTGGGAGGACTGACATGTTATGTTGCCAAGGTGTGTCTCAGGGTTGAGAAAAAAAAGTGAGAACATCATGTATACTCACTCCCCCTCTCCAGAAAAAACCTGGATAAGCAAGCAACACTTTCTCTAGATCTAGTTTTCCTCCAGTGTGTAAAAAAAATAAAAGTCATCCTATGAATGGACTCAAAGTTCTCATATTTACCATATACCATTTATTTATCATAATGATTAATTAGCTTGTGAACTGAGTAATAGGGAGTGAGAAAATCCTTCACAACTAATTTCACAATAAGCAGACAGAAGGATTGCCTGCTTTCACTTCTGTAAACTTGATTTTGTGCTATTTAATTTCACATTTTCTAAACAACTACTTTTATTTGCTTTTACCTTAACTTGTCAGTGTTAAGGACAATTTCAGAGCTACCTGCAGAGGACACAAGATTCACATCTTTTGATAGAGCAAAGAAATTCAGGTTTGATGGTGTCTTGTAACGCAATCTTTTTCTTAAAGGTAATGACTTCATCTCCACTAAGTTGCATGTACCACTTCTGAAGCTGGCAATGAAATCAGAGAAAGAATGAAAGAAATGTCTGCCTGTGACTAGAGGCAATGCAAATCTCTTTGGCATGTGACAAGGTACTTGGAAAGGTTTCTGAATCCCAGGGAAAATGATTTTGTATGCAGGAGGTACCAAATTAAATTACTTTCAGAACAACAGAATATTGCAAATCTTGGCCATTTTTTAGTCTAGTACTCCTTTTAATTCTTCCACTGCTTAGAATGCAATTATAAAAATATCATATGACAAAGGATATTGTTTCCCTCCTTATTAGATCAGAAGGCATATAATGAGAGTATTATTTCCATTTACTTATGGCAATAGACATAGACAATGCATTTTAATTCCAACAATGCATTTAAATCTGTGAGAATTACTTATTTTCTACAAAACTATTTTTTTTCCCTTCGTGCACATTTTAAATAGCACATGCATGAAACTATTACATCACCAGGACACAGAAATACAAATAACAGTTTCAAGATTTCAGTGGGGTGACAGTGAGTGTAAGACTAGAATTACTAGTCTGATGTCCACTATTCTCTAACATCCCCTATAGATGTTTCTTAAAAACCTAGGTAATAATAGCTAAGACTGAACAAATTATTATTCTAGCTTCTGTTAATCTCTAAGCATGGTTTGAAAATTGTATGAAAAAAAATTGCAAAGCTTTCACTAACAACAATTATGCCAGAGCATACCCCAGGGAAAACAAAAAGCAACACACAGATAAAACCTAAGCCATCATGTTAACTCACATTAGGAAATGTGCTATGATCTAATAAACTGCAAAGTAAGATTTAGTCACTACCCACACCAGGATGCTCACATTAGCCCCACCAGTGGAACCCTCAGAGAGGATTTTCAAGTGTGGTAGACAAAGAAATGCAGCTCAGAAATAAGCTCCAAAGCCTGAAAGACATGCACCAGCTCAGACCTGGCACTGATTAAATCACAGGGGAAAAAAAAGTCTTGAATAATAACCAAGAAATGGTTAAAATTCACAAGGGTGTAGAAATTCATGTAACGCAGCATCGATGAGCACAGATTGTCTGAAAACTTTTCCTATAAACTAGTCTGCAGGGGGAGCTGGAAAAGCAGCATACAGTATGTCTCTCTGTGGATCTCAATTCCTAATTATTTTTGGACATTGGATAGTTGAATTTTCTTTTTCTACTAATATTTTATTCAATACAGACAAGGACAATCAGGCAAAAAATAATAATTTTGATTTTTTTCTTGGATGTGCATATATATATATATATACTGGAAATTCTTACAATCTTATCTTCCTTAGAGGACCACAGATGATGTCTCTCTATTCTTGGCAAAGAAAGTGTACCTTTACCTATAAGAAGGTATGAAAAGACAAGACAAGGTAAGAACAGGCGAACAGATGGTAGCTTTGATTCTCAAAAATGATAGTTGAAACAAATCACTTCTATGTTCACCAGGCTTTGATACTGTTTTGCCTTTTTGTGTGTGTTCATTGAAATACTACAGTAGTGTATCACAAGTAGAAGAGGTGAAGAATTCTTGCTCATCACTTTATTTTTCCTATTCAATTTCCACGTAATAGCATACTTAGCAGAAGATCTACCACGTGTGCTTTCACTTGTGTATGAATCTGTTGTATTCAAACCACAAAGCAAATTACTTGATTTTGAGCCACAGTTGAGTTGGCTTTGCTCTTTGGAAGAAACAATACTATAACCATAAATGTGGCTGGATTTATGGGTTTGGCAGGTAACATAGCAACCTCTTCACAGAACTGTAACGTCTAAAACTGTGCAGCACAACGAACTCTACAACAGCAATTCAGGTCATTTTGAAAAACCTTTGTTTAAGAGTTGGATTTCTATTATGGATATCCTTCACACTGTAGTTCTTCCTACTGTGGATAATATCATTTAATTCCTTCAATCTGCTACCTGAATGCACAGATGGAGGTACATAAACACACATACAAACCCACACACACATCCTCATAATGCTTTGTGGAGTGCTCTGCGGTGATATGTGAGAAACAAGACTACCATAAAAGCAGCAATGTTATCAGTTTGCTCAGGAATTCCTGGTTAAACTGTGTGCTAAAAGGCTTTTGTGCTAGATTCCCACTGGGCAGAAAAGCTATCAAGAATTGCAGTGAACCTTTGCTTTCTATCCGTGCCTAATAAATTTCAGAAGCTGCTTCTCCAGTCGTTTCTGACCCAGTGTGATCTCATACCACATCTGCCTAGCACAGCTTAATTCCTTGCGGTATATGGTCCCAGTATGTATGTTGTAGCTTTGTGTCCTATTCACTCCAGTTTCTTACCAACAGCTCTCACTTGTCTCTGCATCCCACTGCTCCATTTACACTCATCTGTGTCTGGTTCTGCAGCCTGAAGTCCAAGGTGCACCCAAAATCATTATTTCTTTTCCAAGGAACCTAAGCTCAGCCTGTAATCAGGCAGCATGCAAATACACAAGCTACACTGGAGACATTCTAGAAAGGACATGGTCTCCCACTGTCAGTACAAAATCAGCATAAGTAGCACTATCTGGCTGGGGAGTGTACCCCCACATTCTGGGTGTATGGGTGGCAGCAAATGCATATATGGCCCCAGGGCCAACTTTCAGGATGTTTTAGCAAATGGGAGGCACATTTGACTCTAATTCCTACCTTGAGGCTACTGCTACAAGGAAGTGCAAATGTAGCAAGAGAGAGCACCTGAAAAAAGAAATGGAAAAAGGATCCAATTCTGCTTTGAATTTGCTGCACTGATTATAGAATCAGAATCATAGAATAGCTAGGTCTCGAAAGGACCTCAGAAAGGACCATCAAGTTCCAACCCCCCTACCAAGGACAGAGGCACCTCACACTAAACCATGTCATCCAAGGCTCTGTCCAACCCGGTCTTGAACAACGCCAGCAATGGAGCATTCATGACTTCCTTGGGCAACCCATTCCAGTGCCTCACCACCCTCGCAGTAGAGAACTTCCTCCTTATATCCAATCTAAACTTCCCCTGTTTAAGTTTTAACCTGTTACCCCTTGTCCTCTCACTACTGTCACTAATGAGGAGTCCCTCCCCAGCATCCCTATAGGCCCCCTTCAGATACTGGAAGGCTGCTATGAGGTCTCCACGCAG
>JARCZZ010005469.1:2491-26752 GCA_030323915.1 Brotogeris chrysoptera
CACAATACTCCAAGTGAGGTCTCAGGAGAGCAGAGTAGAGGGGCAGGATCACCTCCCTCAACCTGCTGGTCACACTCATTTTGATGCAACCCAGGATACAGTTTGCTTTCTGGGCTGCAAGCACACTGCTGGCTCCTGTTCAGTTTCTCGTCGACTAACATCCCCAAGTCCTTTTCTGCAGGGCTGCTCTGAATCTCTTCTCTGCCCAACCTGTAGTTGTGCCTGGGATTGCTCCAACCCAGCTGTAGGACCTTGCATGGTTAAACTTCATCAGGTTGACATCAGCCCTTAAGTGTGTCAGGGTCCCTCTGGATGGCATTCCTTCCCTCCAACGTATTAACTGAATGCTTTTCTTTGGAATGCATTTTTGCTTGAAAGTACCTACTGAAAAAAACAGAATTTAGAAATAGTAAAGAGAGGCAATTTACCTGCAGCTGAGCAAGCTTAAGTGAGAAAACAGACTTTCCCTTCATTTGTAATTCCAGCTCTACTCTGAATCCCTAGATTTTTGATGAGGTATCTTGCATAGAGCTCATGTTCTTTCATTTACTAACTGTTCTATCATTTTTGGATCTTCATCTGCTTTTCTACTTTGAAAAAGTAGAAAAGTTTGGGCAGAAGAGAGATTATTCTTAACTTGTTAAAACTCAAACTATTTTCAAGAAGTTAGTAGTAGGGAGGCTGGTGGAATACATGTGTCTTCAAAATGTGTATTTACTTTAATTGCTTTTCATGGTTTTTAATGCACTGTGTTTCAGCAAGCACTAAAGTTTTAAGACCCAAGGATTAATGTTGAGGTCACAGAGTTTTGTCATATGGTAAAATTTCCTCTTTTTGGATTTATTTTATCTCAAGGAGTAAAAGTTGCTCTATCATATAAAGGTTTAAGCATGGTATTGATACGTATGGAGTAGTTAGAAGGATTATTCAATATCCCTAATGCTGCTTTGATGTTTCTGTCAGTGGATCAAAGACAAGTAAGTTAAGGAAAAATTCACGTAGTTGTACTGTGTGTTCTGAGCCATAAGTTTTGGGTTTTTTTTTTAGTGTCATTTTAATGAACCTTAAAGAAATTTAATCTGTTTCTGTTCTTGACTTTTAAACTGGGCAATCTTCATAGGGGAAAACAACAGACAACTTCTCTCTGCCTTGAAAATAAGTCTCTGCAAAAGCACAAAATGATACACATGTAATGGTAACAGTGCCCATTAATACGTGCTCTGATTTAAATTATCCTAATCATAAACAAGGTTGCAGTGGATTAAAATCACTGCTGATATTTTCTCTTTAAGTAACACAGTAAAATACTCAGAAAAATATTTCAGCTGTCTGTGATGTGATTTCTCAGTCTTATCATTCTAAGCCCTTTTGCTGTAGTTCAGTTGATATTAAATGCTGTGCAATACATTAGCATCTATGCTGTAAAATATTGGTAAGGGCTTTTATAAAATAAGAATTTACATTTCTCAGTGGTATGTCTGCTAAGTCTTTCAAGGACACATTACTGTCAGTGGTCATGTGTCTTGCTGCATAGACTTTAATTTAAAAGTCACTCCTTGTACACATCACTTTTTCAGATTTGCTCATTTAGTTGAAGAGGGTACATAATTGAAATTAAGTGAATCACATTAAAATAGTGGAAGCTTTCATAATTTAGGTTAATATTTCTAACTTAATTAGAATAATAATAATCATGTACTGTTTTATTGAGTTTTTACTTCAACGTGTATCTAAGAAAATGTTGAGATTTGTGATGTTTAAAGACTTGGTTCAACTTAGCAAGTAAACCCACCAAAATACAAGATCAAAAGAAATTAATTATTGAATTTGGTAAACTTGAATGGCTTTCAAATTTGGCAAATAGACCTGTTACCTTAGAAGAATTTAAAAAGTTAGTGTGGATGCTTAAATTGCTACCTACTTCCTAGTAATGGAAAACATTTTAATGGAAATTTGCTTTTTAGTTAGTTTTCTTTTGGAGAAGAACATCTGATTATTGTGCTCCAAAATCACTTTGAGAATCAGCTTGGATACTGATCTCCAAACTTCTTTGATTATGCACCCGTATCAGTAGCAATTTTCTAATCATGCATCCCATATACATACATACTGAGTTATAAATTATATACATGTACTACTGAAGTGCTAATATTTTTCTTCCTGCACTCCAGTGGATTGTCTTAGACACTCAGACCACTGAGCGTACAGCATTACTGTTGGATGTCCAACCTTCCTTCATTCAAGTTACAAAAGACAGGTTCATCACACTTTGTGTGAATGACCAGAGAAATGCGTTGTTTTGAGTTAGAATTTCAGAATTTTTTTACTTGTTTTCCAGCAATTACTAGTATTATGAAAAAAAAATAGTTTCATGTTTAGGAGTTGGGTCTATGCCTGTGCATATCTGAAAATAAATTGGTATCTCTGTATCACTACAGATCATAACCTGGCTAAGAATCAGAGAAACATGAAATTCTATAAGCCCAGTTCTGTTGGAGAAACTGAATCGAAGAAGTATATCAAAACTAGACATAGATTGTATGTGCTAAGATGTTGGTATGACACATCATTCATTACGCAGTTCTTTTCCAGTAATCCATCTGTTACTTATATGTTGTTCAAAATATACTGGCACTGCTCAGGGCTTTCAGTAAACGGGATAACGTAGTATGGCCCAGATTTGCCCAGCTTAAATGCCACCTAATTCTACTTAAGTCCTTTTGTCTAGTGTTTCCTACTGGCTACATGCCTTTGGAAGCCCAGAGCCAACCAATAAGAACCAACAGGCATGGCGCCTATTGTGGAATTATATGGGATTAAAACTCTGTAAATCTGAGCCAATGGCTATGATCTTCTGGTCTTTTTTTTGTTTTTTTTTTTTATTTTATTATTATTCTGAATGTAGCAGTCAGTATAAGCCTTATCTGGCACTGATATATAAACCATAGACTGTATCACTCCAGTGAAAATTCTACCAAGTCTTACTGTGTAATTTCGACAGCAGTTCCAAGGTTTAACTGCTCCATCTGCACCTGAGGATGCTTTTCTAGTCCCACCTTGAGAGTATGGGGAAAGATTTGCTAGGATACTTCCAATGGATGCAGGCAGTGTTAAGTAGGATGTTTATATGTACACCCAAACCAAATTAAAAACAACAGCAACAACAACAAAAAAAATCCAACCTAAACTGTTACCAGACAGGTCTTCCTTCCTACTTAGTGGCACGCTGCAAGAATTTGCAGAAATAGCAGACCTGTGGCTGTTTTTGATTTACAGCTAATGTGAATTAATTCTGCTATGTGTAAATATTGCCTTTCTGAAAGTTTGCACAAAAATGCATGAAATGTGTCCTTGCATAACACAAGATAAGCTGAATCTCTTCTGAGAATGCTAGTTTCATGTGTAGTATGTTGCTGGTGATACTGAGGAACTAGCAATGCAAAAATCACTCTTTAGTTGTCTATAGTAATGGTTTAATTTTATGGCTATTGAGTGTAGTGTGTCTGTATTCAGATACAAATAATGCTCCAGTATGGCAGGCCTTACATACTGGAAATCAGCATGGTATCTCTCTATGGTATTGGGAAACCTGACACAGTCCCTAATTGTTCAGATTCAGACATGTAAAATTCTTTGGTTCTTTTCCTTTAGCTTTATTATGGACTAAAAAGAGTAGAAAAACTAATTGCTAGTTTAGTGAGGAGACTATGAGGAGGCTACATTTTAAATTCTATTAACAGTACAAGCCAGTGAAATTCTGGTTTTCTTATCGAATACTAAAATGAATCCGGAGGTGTATGACCCGGAGATGTAAGTGGATACTCTCATTAGCTTTCTGATAAATTGAGGCAGTAAAAATGACTGTGTTCACTTGTCTACTTCATAAAGCAGTCAGCAGCTACTGCATAGTCTACTGTATATTCTGATGAGTTTCCAGAGAAACAGAGAGGGAGCACCATCCAAGGATTCAGTGTTTTCTTTGTTTAGAGAAGGAGTTAGGAGGAGGTGACCTTCTGAAATGCCTGCCAACCTGAATGATTCTGTGAAAAGTTTTGGAAGAGCTAGGACTTCAAAGATGCTTTTAGTGCATAATTAACACAGCTTTTAGTTTAAAACAACATAAAATGCAAATCTCTGCTATGTGAATAAAAAGAACCAAACCAAGCAAACAAAAAAACAAAGTGAAAAAAAAAATCCAACCCCAAAAAACAACAAACAAAACCACAAAAACAAACAAAAAACAAACGAAAAACAAACAAAAACCCAAACAAAACCCAAAAAACCCAAAGAAACAAAACAAAAAACCCCAAACAACCACAAACCTAAAAAACCACAATTTTTTTTCATTTGGGCAAATGAGCTAGATAAATGCTGAATGGAGACTAGTGAAACTGGAAGCTTATCAGAAAAATCAGACACATTTACCTCTGCTGCTTCTTCCTGACACCGAATAAGAAGTGTGTTTGGGGAGTAGCTGCAATAAATTCCGTATGCAAGAAAAGAAATTTGACTGAATTGGGAGACTGCTTTTTATTTCTTTTTAATTTTTATCCATATACCTTCCATCAGTAAAATTGCATTTCTGCATGCTGTATTAAGTAACTTGTAATAAATTAAACCTGAGTTTACTTTGCAGATTGTGGAGATTTGGTTGATAGGGCTACTGTGAGTCACAAACTTTGTAGCAGGGCCTCCTAGTTCTAATGCAGTTTGTGTGACCAGGGGTATCTCAGGAACAGACTGCACAACTTTTTCAGGAGGTAAACAGCTGAAACAGTGAAAGAGAAGGGTTAGAAGCTTGTGTTGTGCCAAGTTCAGTAAATACAAAAGTTTTTGTAAATGTTTAATCTTGATGGAATAAGCATTTCATGCAAAAATATCTGACAAAAATGTCTAAAAAGGTGTTCTTGTGATCTTCTGAGACTGTCTCTGGTAGGATTCTAGGTAAGAGGTTAATTTTTTTGCATCTGGAATATATGAGAAATTTCAACCCTCAAAATTAAATCTGGATATCCTGTTAAGAAGGTTTGATTCGTGGATTCCACTTTTTTGGTTCTAATAAGAATACAGAATATGCCAGCAGACTATTTTGTGAATACTCATGCTCAACCTGAAGCTTTGCGAATGTCCTGATATTCAGTATTATAAAATAGCTGGTATTTCCTTTTTGCCACATCTAGGCCCTTCAGTCTGGCTCATGGCATAGAAATGGGGAAGGCATAGGACAAGCAAGTGAAAGAGCTATTATACTGCAGATCATTATGTTATGAAAAATTTAACTATAGCTTATCAAAATTTTAATTCAGTCTGATGAATGAACTGTGGAAATATAAAATGAATTATTTGCTTAGATTAAATAAAGTGGAGGGACTTAAGAATTCATTCCAGTACTGTAGAATAAAGTGCTTTTGGACTGTCATCATAACCTCAGAGCTCTGAGTCTTTCTGTTGTAAGTGTATGGATGACATGCATGTTCTTCCTCTTATTCTTAGATCAGATCCATCTGAAATGGAGCTGAAATATTTTTGTTTTCAGTGCTGTATTCAAAGGCAAAATGAAACGTGTAAATTACATTACTTGGGGAAAGTTATTGCAATTTCAATGTATTTTAGTTTTGGAATGTATGCTATTGAGTTATTCAATACTTTGAAATCCAAGGCCCCATGGTGCAGTAGTTTCTTACGCTGCTGCGTGTGTATTTACTATTTCATTAGCAAGCCACTGATTTAAGTGGAGGTCATTTCATGACAGTGGTGCGCTAATAGCTGTATCAAGTGCATAGGGAAGCCTTTAAGACTTGAAAGTGTCATGGAAAGATAAAGCTGATTATATGTACACTTTAAAATGATACTTGCTTTATAATGAATTTAAACAGCTAAAAGTAGGTACTTTGAAAGTGTAGTTTTAAATTATTTCATCATCAATTTCAATCTAGCAGATATACCTTCAAAGAATATATAACCTATCATGTGTTTTTAGTATGACTGGTATGGAATGATTTGGTGCTGTCCAGTGAGTTCTTAGTGTATAAACTTCCATATTACAGCTAACAGAAGCACAGCTATTCTATGCTTTGTGCTCTCCCCAGAAGATCACTAAAGTGGGATGAAGTAGAAATTACTTTCTCTCTCTCCTATATGCATTTTTCATATGCTAAGGTGCATTGGAAAATTGCTGAGCTAGGTTACCTGTTGGCTTATTAGGTAGCTGTTCTGGAGATAATACAAAGAAAATAGACTCAAAGTTAGTGCTGGCTTTTTGGTATCGACATAAATTGGAACAAGATTATTACCATGTTGTCTGGCATGTTTTATCACTGAAGTTTCCTGCATCATAGAAGGGGTAAGAAGCGAAGGCCTAAGAGATCAAGGTAACATATACAATTGCTGCGCTCTTTGAAGCAGCCTGCTGTACCTTTTCCTACTGCCTGAATTTATCATATATGTCTAGTTGTCAATTCCATTCACTTAATAGTTAACTGAAATTATGTTTGTTCCTGGGTTTTGGATGTTGGTTCATTGTTTTGTTGGTTGGTTGTTTTTTTGTTGTTCTTTTTTTTTTTTTGTGTTTTTTTTTTTTTTTTTTTTTAGTTTGTTTTTATTTTGGTTTGTTTGGGTTTTTTAGCCTTTTTTGATAAAAATCACAAAGGAACTTCAAGTCCTGGGTGTCTTACCATCTCTTTCCATTCTGTTTTTTCTTTTCTAAATCTGAGAATTTCTGAATGCTTATTGCTTCTAATGAAAGAAAAAGGAAGGAAAACGTTCTTGTAGGACTACGTTGCCTTTCCATGCTGAACTGCAAAGCAGACTCGTCTTTTTTTGGACTTAGGGTCTGTTCTCCTTAGAAGGATGATATCTATTAATCGCCAATTTACTGTGTTTCACTCCACTTGAAACCAACAAGTTCACTATTCTAGAGTATCCCATTTTATCATGCTATTAGCAGAACCTTTTTTTTTCTTCTTGTGTTGTGGTTTTCTCCTTTTTTTTTTTTTTGTTTTGTTTTTTTTTGTCAATGGTAGCAAATAAGTTTCCCCACATTGCTGATGTAAACCCTGACATCCTATAGCAATCTCTGGATTAGTAATATGCTACTGTGTTCAGGGGACAAAATTAATTTTGTCAATAAATCATAGTAGAGAACAATAATGCTGGACCAAAAATGTATATCAGCACTTGCAATGGAGTGACAATCAGTGCTTACAGAGGAAGAGCTTACTCCTGTGAAACAGCAGTGTCTGGGGAATGAAATGGAATTAACAAAATGTGGATCAAATGACCTTCAGCAGTCTGGAGGCAAGAGTTTAGGATTATGGAGCAGGCAAACATTGGAAATCTAATGAGAAGAAGCGTTTGCTGGATGGGAAATGCTGATGCCAACAGCTGAGTTTTAAAAATAATAGTCAAGTTATATTTCCTTGCATTGATAATATACATTATTTTTTTCTACATATTGCTGTACCTTTTGACATGTGATTAAGTTAATGATTAAAAAAAGTTGTGATGTCAACTTCTGTGGATTGCAGTAATTACAGTGTACGCGTATAGTCTACAAGGTCTGAGTAACATAAAACGGCTTTTCTGCTGAACATTTCTGGCAATAAGCTCTTGATGTACCTTCAGTACCTTTGATATACTTCCAAGAGACCTTTCTGTAGAATGCAAAATGTATTTATCCTTTAAGGCTAGCCTGTTGAGCAACCTGCATGGCAGAAAAAGGATTTTGAACTAAAAATATCTCTGTTTAGAAAGACCAAGTCCAAGGTACTTTGAAAGCCCATTGTTTGATCTTGGCCTGCCACTCTAAACAACAGTTCTGCTGTTGGTGATGCAAATTAAGAACTTGGAAACAATTAGGGTAACTTTCTTAAGATTTTTTTTTTTTGCCTTTTGTTCCTGCCTGTATTTCTTTCTCACCTATAAAACTCAATGCATTTTTCACAGACCAGTGTGAAAGTTTCAGTCTTAATATGCTTGTTCTGGGTACTTTGACAGCCCATAGGATCTGCATAAATTTCTCGGAGGTGGGAGACTCCAGATGTCTAGCAATATTTAAACATAGCAAAAATGCAACCATGAGAACCTTTTAGGGTTTAGCATATACTGGATAGATATTTATTAAAAAATGAACAAATAAAAGAAAAGTTTTTTAAAAGATTTTTTAAGAAAACTTATGGCATATTACAATCCAAGTGGCATTTGGCAACTACTTCAGTAATTCATCTGAATGTATCATGCTTTGCAATTTGCATGTGTCCACATACACAGAAGTTATTTGAATACTGATTTTAGTAGAATAATTCCAGTTGTGTCCCTTGCCAGAGACAAATTACTCTAACATGAGATGAGTTATTGTGCTTGCCAGGAGCTCACTTTGCCCCATACCTAAAGACATAATTTGAGACTTCTGATCTAAATTGAATTCTTAATAGCTTGTCACAGTTGCTATAAATATATCTCCTTAAAGGCCAGTGAATATAATTATTTTAATTAGAAAATAGTTTTAGTGTGATTGCACTCCCATGTTCTATTAACTGCTTATCACTGGCAGAACCGACTCAATTTTTCCGTAGTCCCTAATGCTGTTATTTTCCTGCTTTTCTTTTCCCCCTCCATCTACATCAGCTACCTTCTCAGATGTTGCAGGGAAGTGAAATGATACTTCTTGCCATGTTGCCTGCATAGGTGAAACAAACTTTCTCCAGTTGCCCAGACCTGTGTGTTACTTTGCTTCAGATAGCCCTGCCTTTTTCCTTTGTAATTCTTGGTCATCCCAGGAGGTCTGTAGGATGTGCTGCAATTCACTTTCTGCTTCAATAGCTATGCCTAAAACATAATAGCTTGTTTTCACGGTATCTTTTGTTCACTATATACTATTGCCTTGTGTACTGTCAAACTATGCCCAAACAAAATATATCATCTAAATGTGTGGTATGCTTGCTTGGAACATTTGTTGGTGTTATAGAAGTGGCAACTGTGTAGTTACTACAGGTTGAGGAGGCAATGCTAGTTTTTAGGCTGTGTCTTTCTGGGCTGAACAGCTACACTGCTGTGTTCACCCTTGTTAGAATACATGCACTTCAAGTCAAGGACCATTCCAAAATCTACGTTTACACAGGTAATTCATGCTGACTTGTATACATGAAATATCACATTTCTGATGGGGGACTGGGGTGCAGAATGGACCACAAGGAAATTCCCTCCCATGGAAGATAGTGACAGTTGATATTGGAGATTATTTTTGTCAAAGTTTATCAATAAAGCAGTTGGCAAGAAAGTAGTGAGTATAGATAGTAGTCAGCATTGTATTTTCCATCCTGGAAGTCCGTATGGGTTTCTGTTTGGTATTTAAGAAGAAAAGGTTTTTTCATTTTCTCTTCTGCTAGATTCGGATCCCCTTGATGTTTCCTGAAGCAGTCCTTGTATTCCTGGAATACTTTTCCTCTTGCTCTGCTTATTTGAATTTATTTTAAATTAAGGCAGTTAATTCTAGTAAATGATGTATTCGATGCAGGGTAGGGATGGTGGGGGAGAGGAAGGTAGGGTGGGAAGTGAAGGTGACCCAGTTCTGGGTAGGGAGAATCTGCAAATAACCTTAAGGCTTTCAGAAGGAAAAGTTTAATCAGTTTTTATAATGAATGAATATTCATGCTGTAGCAATATTTCCCATGGGGCACTAGCAGTTCAGATTTTGGAGCTCTGTTTGCATCTCATGTGAGGGTGGTATGCTTGCTGTGTATTTTGTTTAATGACTATGAAAAAGAAACTTCAACATGTTAAAAGATGTGGAAATCTTTGTTGTGTGTTTGTATATAAATATATGTTTGCATATAAATATATGTAGAAGGGTGAAGGATAGAACTCATTTGGATTCTGGATTGTATTTGGAAAAAGTTATTGTCATCAAACCACTTGTGCTGTCTAGTTTCTGCAGAGAAGTGCTAATAGAGCTCATTCATGGAATTCTGTTCTAGGATTTCTCCCTGTAAGCGAATCAATGAGTAAAATTAGTAAAATTAATAAAAATACAGGAGGATGAAAGACTTAATTTATTGTTTTATTATTAGAAAGAAACCACTGAAGACCTGCACATAAGGATCTTAAAGGTTGAGGATGAGAGGTTTACCTGCAGGAAACTGAATTTTCAGAACAGCTTGCTGCTGGTTGAACTCAAAATGCTGTCAGCAATAAAGCAGACATTAAATTCTGTATTTACTGAGTTAAACTAATTTCCAGTAGTTCTAGAAGACTTATCCTGAATTACTTAAAAACCTTTGAGGCCATTGAGCAAAGAGGTAGAAATGAATGGAACACCAGAATGAGGAAATTGGGTTATACTGAGCAGCATTTTCCCTGGAAAAATGCTGGTGTCTGTATGCAACCTGCATATGGTTTGCCTGAAACATGACTACAGTATTTCCTGCTTGTTTAATTTTTCCTACTTGCCAGAACTTGCAGAGTGGATACACTTTAATAGTCTATGCAGTTCAAGAGGGAATTGTGTTTGAAATAGTCCCTGTTGCTTAATATCTCTGGAGTAAGAAAGTATTCTTTTTACATAATCATCATATATTTCTATTACTTACACAACTAAGTGGTTATTCCTCATTTAGTGTTTTTTAATTTTGTTCTTGTTGAAAGCAAAATATGAAAGATGAGGGAAGCCTCATACTTACAGTATAGTGTTGGACATGGGAGACCTCATTTAGAATCTGTTATGTCACAGGCTTCTGATTGATACTGGGGAAATCTGTATGGGTCGGTTACTCGTTTGCAGTTGAGTGATACTGTGACCTTCTTGCAGTTTTGTTAAAAAACGTTTATGAAGAACTGTAGTCACACCATAATGGAGGCCTTCCTAATGGCCCAAGTGAATAGAATTTGTATCAGATCTTTGGACAACTAATTGATAGTGGAAACATTGCTTCCAATTTGCTCCTGCAAATAGTTATCTGATAACAACTCCTTAGAACAAGTTAATTTGCATATACTGTAGACTGCATGAATGGCATGTGTGCAGGAGAATTTTTATATCCTTGATGTGAAATGTAAACTTGAATAAAGCTCTTTATCTACTTGTAATGGTAGACTGTCCTCTGGAAATCTGTATGGAATGATTTTGGCAAGGTTACAAGATGTTAATTATCACCAAAAGGCCCTTTGAAGTAGGCTTATCTCCCTGTGTGGCTTGTTCAGGTGGTTAGGTGTTTTTTTTTTTCTGGGTTTTTCTTGTGTGTGCACATGCACGCATGTATAAATTGAAGTCACTGATAAGCTTTATCTAGGTTTCTCAAAGCAATGCTTTATCCCTATTCTTTCCTTGACAGGCAGCTAAAGATAAGATTGATGGGAAAGATACTGATTGGCTGGCAGTAAGGATGCTATGATTGCTTTGGTTGTCAGAAGACAGAACTGAGGAAGGAACACAATTCACTCAGTGATTCACTGTGACCAAATCTGGACAGAGCTAAATAGACTTAAATAAATAAATAAATTAGGGTGTATTTTGTTGCTAATAAGCCTGAAAATAATGAAAATGTTGTAAATAATATGTAGATCAAAGTTAATTTTCCTTGCATTTTTTAATTCCTTTGCTGTAACCAAAAGCCAGTCTGATGAGTGTCTTTGAAATCCTCAAATGGAGAGAAGTTTCTGAAAACTTAGAGCCATGCTAGTGGGGAACAAATATTGATCAGTTAGTATATGTTATTTTGTGGTTACTTTAATTTCATATACAACAGAAAGGAGAAAGACAAAAGTCCTAGGTTTAGCAGAAGAATCAAACCCCAAATTCTCATTTTATTGCTGGTAAATATGTCTGTCTTTAGTAAAGCGCATAGACAATGCTAGCGGTTTGGTTTTTTTTTCCTATTATATAATCTGATTTTTTTGTTACCGCAGAGTTTTAATTAAGTGCTCCACAAGAGACAAGTCCCTTACAAGAGGTACTTGTGGACAAGTGGGGCAAGTTGGACAAGACCCACTTTATCCTCACTTTTTTTGGGATGATGTGACCCAGTACCCAAAGGGTGTCCCCAGATGTCCCTCTGGACATCTTTTACATGAAAAAAAACATTGTTTAATGGGATGTGGGCCAGTAGGTAAGATAAGCTGAACTTGGCAATTTAAGGTTGCCGCTGTAAGGGTTTCTCAGTGCTTATCCTTCAATACTTTGATGTGACTAAAATTTTTGAGCAAGATTATTTCCCTATGCTTTTCAGTTTGGTAATGGAAGTGATTTCTGAACTCTAAAAGTAACCTTGGTTCCATTTAATTTGTATGATTTTGTTCCTGCAAGTCAGAATTGCCATTTAAGTTTATTTGGAGATATTAAGCATCACTAGTCTTTAAGTGCTACTGTCTGAAATTATCGATTGTTGCTGGAGAAGACTTTACCTTTCTTCTGGCCATAAATGGCTCCACAGGAAAGATCTGAACATACAAGTAATTAGAGGGGTTTGGATCTCTCTAAGAATTTGTTTTAGAAGCATGACCCATTATGAAGTTGTATAACATTTCAATTCCTGCATGGAGATGCCATAACATAAATCTCATTTTATATGCAAAGTGAGAGTGCTGTGGCAATGTAAATGACAATTATGAATGTAACAGTACGTATTTACAGCAGAATTAATTTCAAATATTGTTCTGTTTAGTGAGACTCAGCAGGAAGCTTGTCCTGTTCCTGTAGGTATTTTATTTTGTTATTCTAGTTTATAACTTTCATTGCTTTCTTCAATGCTCATGAAATGTACACTTATATACTACCTCTGTGCTCACTGACTTAAAAAGTAATTTTCAAAATTAATGCATAATTATTACTTTTCTAATTAGGTACAGCGTATCTGCATAAGTAAATGATGCAGATCATGCTAGCACTGATAGGACATGACATGAAAACCTGTTAAGCCTCCTATTACTGTGAGTTTAATGCTTGCATTTGCCTCTTTCTCTAGTAATAAATTATTCCTACTGCTAATTTAGTCAGATTTAGTGAGTTTTTCTTAGTTCACCTGAATTTTTATTGAGTTGAAGAAATCAAAACACCTGTTTTCTTGTATGTAATCAGTGCAATCATTCCAATGTAAAAGCCTCCAAAAATATAACAGATAAAAGACAAGGTTTTTATGATTCCACAGGCAGCCATAGCACAGACAAGTAGTTCTGAAATATCCATAGAGTTATTCCCCTCACCACAAAGTAGTGTTTCCCAGTGTTCTGTATTTATTTACGTGTGCTAGCAACACAAGAAATGCAGGGGAAAGTCAAGTATGCATGGTCCTAACCACCTTTCTAAGGCACAGAAAAGTTTGGTTCTCATAGAAACCTGAAGGTGTACAAGGGTCCATAGGACCTGGTGAGATGCACCTGAGTACTGAGGGAAGTGATGGATATAGTTGTTAAGCAATTATCAATCATACTTGAGAAGTTTTGGCAGTCTGGTGAAGTTCCTGCTGGCTGGAAAAGGAGAAACATAACCTCCATTTTTAAAAAGGGAAACAAGGAAGACCTGGGAAACTACAGGCCAGTCACGCATCTCAGTGCTCAGCATAATCATGGAGCAGATCCTCCTGGAAGCTGTGCTAAGTCACATAGACAATAAGGGGGTGGTTAGCCAACATGGCTTCACTAAGGGCAAATTGTGCTGGATAAATTCTGCAGATGCCTACAATAGGGCCGTGGCTTTTCTGGGTAAAGGAAGAGCAACTGACATCATCTACCTGGATTTGTGCAAGGCATTTGACACTGGCCTGTATAGTATCCTTTTCTCCAAGTTGGAGAGACATGGATTTGATGGATGGACCACTTGGTGGATAAGGAATTGGCTGGATGGTCACATTAAAGAGAATTGCAGTCAATGGCTTGATGTCCAAGTGGAAACCAGTGATAAGTATTCTTCAGGGGTTGGTACTGGGACCAGTGCTGTTCAGTATCTTTGTTGGTCACATGGACAATGGATTGAGTGCACCCTCAGCAAGTCTGGTGATGACCCCAGCTGTGATTAGCAAGTGAAGCTACTTGTTAAGCAGACAGACAATATACCGCAGAAGCAGTCCACATTTGGCTAAGAATTACTTACAAATAGAACACCTGAGTTGCTAATGAACTAAAGAACACAGAAAATGGATATAGTCCGTGGGTCTGTCTACATGGTATGCTCTGTGGAAAGCCAATATTCCACATCCTTTCTTGTTTCTGTGCAAGAAAGCCAGGAGTCTTGCAAAAATATTTTTTCGTTAAATTCCTAGATTAGGTGTTTAGGCTGAGGGGGCAGGGAAGGAGATAACACTCAGTTTTTGAGCATTTTCCATTGGAGGTATTCAACATCTGAGTCTAAAAATTCACATTTCTGTCCTGTGCCCTAATTTGTCGCTGCTGGATGTTTGCCACTTCGGATTTGATTCTCTAGAGCTTGCCAGTCACGTCACCAGGTGTCTCTAATTGGATTAGATGATTCCACTTCTAGCCTTTTTTAGAGGAAGAGTTATTCTGGCTGTCATTTCAGAATATGATTTTGAACTATTTTTGTATTTAGTTAGGATGAAAGCTATGAGATACCTGCAAAATGGAAGGGGCTTTAATCCTGTCTCTGTTGAAATATTTATGTGAAAGAAAAAATGTTTTTAGAGCCTCTGAATCACAGAAGCCAAGATCTCAGTGGGATGCCAATTAAATCTATCTTGACGGGCTTTCCTGTTCGCCACTTGCCCTTGCTTGTATGGACAATACAGATACACATACTGCTTGGTGAATAAGTGCTGTTATTTTATTTATTGTGGAACATATATAATTCATTCTGTAGTTAAAAGTATCAGAGTATGGAGACCAGAAATTAACTTTTGTGCAATTTGTAATTGCATATACATTCTTACTGCTGCTAATAATTTCTTTTGTAACTTTTAATATATGAAATTAACCTACAATTCTAGGTTAATGCCCATGCTTAGAAATTCAGCTGTGCATTTCATTTATCTTGATAAGATTTTAGAAAGCTCAATTACATTTCTAGCTATTTAACAGGTATGTTGTGCATTTATTCTGCTGAAGTCTTGTAGGATTTTCTTCTTTGTGACATAGCCAAGAATAAGGCTTTCCATCTTTATCATCCTGCAAAAAATGTACAAAAGTTTATTTCTGTATTTTGATTTTTTTTTTAACATTCTGTTGGGCTAGTTTTAAAAGACTAATTTCCACTCCTTCACAAAGTGTATCATAGTGTCAGAAAATCTACCACAATAGCTAGATGACTATGCTGTCATTATTACTTTCGCCTTGTTACTTCTGTTTAGATAAGCAGCAGTCTTTAGATACTTGAGACAACTACCTTGATCTGGCTTTTGTAATCAACTACAAATACAAATAGTCAGTCTTTTAATCTTGCTTCTTAAGTAATTTTTAAGTAATTTTTTCCACCAATTGATGGTTTTGAATATTTTTCTCTGAAGGTCCTTTCTCTTTTGTCCCATTGTAGGAAACATCTGAAACTGAAAAAGAAAAGACAGGCTTAAAAGTAATTAACAATTTTAAGATGCTTGATTCTTCTCTTCCTCCTCTCTAAAGGTGTATGCTTAGCTACTTCCATTTCTGAAAAACAAGGCCATTTAAAACATTACAGATTAAAACCTCAGCTTTAGTGTATCTCTAATTGTTAGTACTTTGAAAGTCTTAGCTAGTAGTGGGGTTTGGTTTTTTATGTGGGTTTTTTTTTTTCCCCTCCATTGTAGGAGCAGAACTCTGTAATTGTCAAAGTCTACCATCTTTGAAATAAGCCAGAGTTAGTTCTGCTGTCCTCATGTTTTACCTGATAATGAGGTAATCTTAGTGAGCTAAAGAAAATGAAGTTTTACTTTCTTTTGAAACTGAGAAAGCATGAATGACACTAATACACTTAACTATTTCATCCAGTGTTAGTACTGAGATTCTTGTAAGTTACATTAATGATTTATGCAGTGTCAGTTTTACTTGGCAATAAAATAATTACACCTTTGAAGATCACTTTTCAGTGCTATTCTGGAGGAAGTGGCTGTGAAATGCCCTACACCAGGTCCTTTTGTTACAGTGGTAAATTAAGCAGTGATAGTCTAGAAACTGGAAGACTCCTTAGACATGGATTTACTGTGAAAAAGATGACTTGACTTGCGGTAGCTGATGTGTTAACACGTGTAGAGTGAAATTCTAATGATGATAGTGCAGTTGATTGAATTTAAGTGTGTTATAAGTCTAAGGTAAAGATTATGTTGAACCTCTTCTTGGTAATTAATTTTAAAACTACAGAAGACATTGTTTGAGGAGGTTCTATTGATTATTAGAAACCTTGAAGAAAGGGTTTCTTTTTCTTTCAGTAGAGAAAAAGCCTATGCTAGAAAAAATCAGAAGGGGGGGGGGAACCCCAAATCAAACCCAAATGACTAATAAATAATGATCTCATGAGAGAATTGTTATAATACTCCACGTCTGTAGTGTTCTACACTTTGCACTGGACTTCTGATCCAAAATGGAAAGTCTATGAATTGTTTCTTGAAGTATTAAGATAAAAGCATGTTGTGTTGATTATCTTGAGGACAATTGTCAAAATCAAAGGTATTCTAAATAAAATACTAGTCTGAGAGAACACATAGTGGAAGCTGGCCCCGAGTGGGTCTGTTTGTTAGGTTGCTGGGTTTTTTTGATCAGTCTAGCATCAGCATTCAAGCACCTTTCAGAGGATTTTGTTATAAATCATTTCAGATAGCATCTTTTAAGCTACCAAATTTGAAAAGCAATACAATCTTCAATGCAGCTTTTATTTTGTGGTGGAGGACCTATATAACATTGTATGGTCTGTCTCTAGTTGTACTATTTATTTGAGGATGCAATAAATATTAATTAAGCCTTGTGAAAGAAGAGATTCGCATGTTGCATTTCTGGATTGAGTGGTATTTAAATCTGTTTGAACTATGATTAAAAATAATGTTTAGTTTCTGCTGTATTCTGTAAAATAAGCCGCAGTTACAGTGCTATGGACGCAATAGTTTACATTTATTTCAGGATCTTTATTTGGTCTGTAGACAGAAATCATGGAAGTAGAAGAACATGGGCAAAATTAATTATAGAAGATGATACTGTGTTGTAACTCACCATTATAGTAAAGTATTTTAGTTTGGTTTTTTTTTTTTGTTCTTCCCTTCAGTGTAGTGATGAATGTGAGGAGTAATACTGAAAAAATTTTAGAGTAAATAAACAATAAGCACCAATGTCTTTACAAGTCAAGTGGCTAAAATAAGTTTGAACAAGTCTATAAATCTTTTGGCCTCAGTAATCTTAATTAAAAAAAAAAACAACAAACCTCATAATATCAATAAGGAGTAACTGCATCAGTTGTTTGGGGTTTGTTGTGTTTGGTGGTTTCTGTTGTTTGTTTGTTTGTTTCTTTGCTCTTTGCTTGTTTTACTCCTATTATCTGACTTAGAATACTATCCATTCCAGTCTAGCTAGGCAATGAAATGATAATTTAATTCTTCATTGTAATGACAAAGAGTGTAAGGTCTCTGACATTAGTGTTGACCCATAGATACAGTTGTATGTAATTGTTAAATCTGGCTATAAAAAGAACACAGATGTTCTTCAGTGAACTAAGAGAGGACTATTTGATAAATCATGTTTTAAAAGTTAACATATAATAAACTGAACAACATTATTTGAGTATTCAGTTTGATATCATAAATATAAAAAGAAAACAAAAAGCGAACAAGAAGTGCATCTATGCTTTACTGTAATTTTTAACAAAGTTGATATCTCAGTCATTCAAACCTGTACAGACCATAAAAACTGGGTCAGGCCATGTAATTTCATTCATGTAATTCTGTTTTTGTCTTTTTCTCTTTCCATTCAGTTTTCATTCTTTTGTGGCATCAACCCAAGGAAACTTCAAGGAAGAAATCAGAATGATGCAGTCTGATATTTTTTTAAGTCTCTATGATTGGCTTAAGTACAAGCCAACTTAAGCTCAACAGACACAAATTGTAGTAAATAGGGGTTTCTGAATGAGAATAAGAATAAAAATACAAGGTTCTACTTAGCATTCTCCCCATGGAAAAAAAAGGAAGGATTCTAAGAAAGACTAGAGTATGTCTCACCACTTTGCAGCTAACATTACAACAGCAGGGGAAATTGTCACATCTTTATAGTTTCCATCAGGAGAACTTAGAATAAGATCTGTCAATAAGAGTTTTAGGGTTTGCTCGCTAATACATCTTCAGTTCAGGGAAGAAAATAAAATACTGCCTGTTGTGTAGCATAGGAAATCTGTCTTGCCTTTGTCAGCTGAAATTCTAATTAGAATTTATTTGTCTTTGTTTTGGCTCCTTGTCCTAGTCTCCGAATTGTATTTCTATGCTGTTTTTAACAGGTGATATGTTATCTTAATACTCTTTTCTTACTTTAGAGAATGCTGTGTTAATATTTAGGAAAAGTACTGCTAACACTGACCCACCATATTTGAGGACAAAAATAAACTTTAAAAGGATCAGATTACAATTTCATTTTTTGCTTCTATGTAGATTCATTGATTTTTCTAAGGAATTTTCATTTATTTCCAAGAGAATGACTGAACATGGTTCTTAGTTCTTCAGTGGTGGTTTCTATCAAACAGCATTTTCCTTTAAGTGCCATAGAAAGAACTAAAATTCAAAAAGGAGCAGCTGATAAAACCTACCTAGCCTTAATCTATTTCTGGGAAAACCTCTACAGAGCTAAGCAACATTACAGACTTTTGAGGTATTTAAAATAGAAAAGTTCTGGAGTCGGTCAGTTTTTATGTCATGCATACTTTGTATATCTCAGTTCAGAAGGCAGATGCAACTGTTTATTTATCTACGAATATATGGAAGTTACTTTCCAAAAAAAAAAAAAAAAAAGGAAAGTAATTTTCCTTTTTCCTTTTATTTTTCCCCAGAAGTTGTGAAATTAATATTAGCCAACTTCTAATTTGATTTTGTGCAGTCTTCTAACCGCCCACGTTTTTGAAATGCAGTGTATCTTAAAGCTGTTAGGTAGTTTCCAGTTCTGGAATCCAACAACTGAAACTCAGTTACCTGAGAGTCTGTCACTGGGAGGTGTCTGAACATCCTTGTGTTCCAGTTTGTTTTTGAAACAGGAATAGTGCTTACCTGAGAGGAACCTCTGAGTTTTTATTGTGTGAAGCTTCCTATTCTTACCTGAAAATGGTATAGAAGCTGGTTGTACATTGTAACCAAAGCATATTGCTTGGCTGGGGAAATGGTAGACTTGCCAGGAGAATGTTTTGCTGTAAGTTTCTGTGTATTTCTTGCCTCTATGTATTGTTTGTGGAAAATAATTGGTAAAGGCTGTATTTTGGTTCATCTGTCAGAGATTTCAGTCTTCTGCATTTTCAGATTATATAATGTCAACAGCTCTTACTATTTTTCAGCATGAGAATTGCCATAGAGACATCTTTTTACCTTCTGGTGCTATGTGGATGCATTAGAATTTCATTTTTCACTTAAGACATGTGTTCCTAGAATCCTTTTCGATTCTGATTATTTTTTTTTTAACTAATAAACCATAGAAACTGTAAAATGAGTTCTGAGTTGATATGTGCAAGGAGAGAGAGATGAAGATTATCTTCAAGATACCACAAGCAATTTGAATATGCAGGACCAAGTTTTTAAATACCTCATCTCTCCCATCTTCCTTCCAGGGATGTTATTCTCATGTATCTACCCTTTTCTGTTGACAGAAACAGTCTTTGGATTTGATAAAGCAATATACATGTTTTTTGGCTTTGAACTCCAGTCTGCGCCTCCATCATGGTTGTGGTATAATTCTTGTTAAGGGGATTTCAGTTTCAGTTAACTGTGCAAAATCTCAGGATACTAGTATTCATTAATTTCTTCAAGTGAATTTTGTAATTAAAATGCAATACAAAAGTTTATAATGTGCAGTAAAATGTCTTTTTATGTCCAAGACTCTACTGTTATGGCTTAGCCCCTAAAATAAAAAAACAGTTATGCTACACACCATAACTCAGCTTTAGCTACACAGACCTTTTGTTATTGCATCAGAACCTACAGAAGGTTCTTAAAATAGGGAACATAAATTGCAGTAAACCATACCCATACATGGAATGAGAGGAGTGTTTGCTGAATAGTGTCCATTTCTGTCACTTAGAATTTTCCTCAGACTTGCACTTTATATGCTAAAATTTTCCTAACTTGGCTATGTGAAGGAATGATTTTTGATTTTGAAAAGGTCAAATGTCAGGAGTATGAGAGAGACAAATGTGAAGGGATGAGATTTAAGTGATCTCCCTCACTCCCAAATCTCAGTAAAGACAGCTGAAATGTTGAGTTATTGTGGTTTGACATAAAAATAGCTCTGGTTGCTAGGCAATGATGATTTGTTCTATAGAAAACCAGATTTGTGTTGCCCAGGATCTAAAATTGTCTGCCTTTTGTGTGTGTTTACTTTTATGTATGTAAATGTATATGTGCATTTATGCATTTGATAAATCCATGAATAAGGGTAAACTTGAAAGTCTGCATACGCTAAGGAATTTTTTTGCATTTTTTTGGTTGCATATGTGAATATACCAAAGACTGACTTATTCCATGTCCTGTCGTTCTTGACATGTCTGGAGTACCTCAGTTCTTCTAATTTTGTTTCTCATTTTCCATCTCTCTCTCTCTCTTGTTTTACAAAATAAGAATAAAAGGGGGAGGGATGCAGAGCGGAGTCATTGCACTTAAATATAGAAATGCAACAGTTATGGGTTCTTTCACAGCTGAAATGTTGTATGTTGTTTCTAGTATATCTGTGGTATAAGAACATATAACCTTGCTGTAGTGTTTCAGTTGAAATAAATATGTATTTGAGTTAGACCAGCAGGACTTTTCTCCTTAGATTTTCTTTTTTGTATGGTCCCATTTATTTTTGATTTCACAACCATTCATTTTTATTATCATTCTTGTATGATCCCTTATTATGTAATTATCTTGGATTAAATAGAGTTCAGTACTCTTTGTCTCCTTTTGCCTTTTTTAAAGGTGACTTTAGAAATGTTGTTCTCACTTCATGGTGTTCAGATAACTCTGGGACCAACCAAAGCTTTATTTTTTTCAGCCATCTTCTTAGGCAGTCCTACAATGCTGTATCTTTATCTCAGTTCTCAGAACCAGGTATATCTGATTTAACTACAGCAGCAGTACTTGCTCTTCCTAGAAGGAGTCTGAACCTCAGTTTACTCATGCACATGAAAATGTATGATTTTTTTTTTTTCAGTGTTTATTTATCCATCTACTGTGTGCTGCTGTTATTCTCTTGAATTTTTTTTTTAAGTGTACAGCAGTGGATACCCCCACCTCAAACCTAAATACTCTACAGACACAACTAATAAAAGGATTTTGTAAACAGGAAAATTAGAATTCCTTTTTGCATACTGAATAAGCCAGGATGATTTGTAAATTTGGTTTGACAATGGCAAGAATAAGAGCTAAAATAGAGGACTCTTTTAGACTTCATAAAAGGGAAGCATAACAATAGGTGAGGAGTGTGTCAAACGTTGCAAAGGGATGGAATACATATTTATCAGCCTATTTGAATGGGGTACTAGAGCTTCAATTTCATCTGCTGCTATAAAGAAGCAGTATTCGAGCATGAAATTAGCAGCCAAGTAGTACATATGCTATAGCCAAAAGCAAAACAATTAGCTGCATGGAGCCACAGAGTTTATCTACTGACTCTATTGCATTTTCAGCTCCAGACTTGATGGTTTTTCACACACTGAGCAGTAAAGGCAGTAAACAACATTCATGTGCTGAAAAGTAAGCATTATTCTAGCCTGCAGCAGCAACTCAGCCCTGTAAATTTAGTGGGCGATATGATGCATATAGCATCTGAAGTGAATGGTAAACATGTGGTGTTTGTATATTACAGACTAAAATACATTAACTCCTGTTAAAATCATTTGGAACTTGTACTCCAACATGGATCCTTCATTTGTGATTGTGTTGGAGAATACCATTCAGAAATTTGGGTCTGTTTTGGAAACTACAGCTCATGAGCGCTGTCTTGTGGTCTTCAGTTACTTGGTGTGAACTGCATTTAGGTCAGGATTGAAGTTTGCTCCTTTTTAGATGTAGCAAAAGTATAGCTTATGATCATTTACACTGTGAACTATAAATATACTCTTCTTAAGCACTGCAGGATTTTATGAAGTATCAAAATATGTTAAAAGACTGGGTTTGATTCCATTCTCCTTCCTATGCCTCCTGCTAAAATTAAAGCAGTATAAAATTGCAATGATGGGTAAAGAAAATGCTTACTTTTGACTGCAGAAACACTGTTATACAGTAATAGGAAAAATAAATACATGATGGGCAATGGCATAAAAACTGCCTACGAGCTCATTCTATTGCTGCGATCTTATATATTAAGAAAATCCTAAGGCATTTGGTGTTTTTCCAGTCATAGTAATTTTGCTAGACTGTAATAAGGTGCACAGCATGCACTGTATCTCAGTTAATAACCATTTATGAAGATGTTCCTTGGAGCCATGTTTTTGTTAAGTTTGTTTTCTCTTCTAGGCAGTTATATGTTAGCATCCACCATTGTGTGGGAACAGGCACATATAGAACACAAGTCTTAAGCTTGGGCTTTCAAATTCTTATGAATGGGGTTTTAATTGTGGGAATTTAACCTATAATCAGGGGTAACAATATATTCCAAGGGAAAAGATCTTCATTTGGTATATGATTATCACAGTAACAGCCAGCTGTCCCTCAATTACAGGATGACACTTTCTATTTCAGCCTTTCTAAGACAAAGTTAATTAGTATGTTTCCCCTAGTGTTTGTCTAAGGGCAGTTTTAAAAAGGAGCCTATGAAGAATGGCAAATAAAAAGAAAACCAAGAGCACCAGATTCAGTGCAAATGTTTCATGCATTTCTTTGTTACACTAATCAGGCATAGACATTGCCATTCTGTAACTTTTTATCCCAGGATGAGCAGCAAAGCAAATGTTCAGACAATGAAAACACAAGTGTGTATTTGCTAGATTTTGTCACTGTATTTCTTCAACATTTTGTCTTTTGTCTTTTTCTTTAGCTCTTTAGCTTCTATGTGTAAGCTAGATAGTAAAATGAGCATATTCTTCAACACAGCCATGTGTATAACTTGCAATTTTTGACACAGTCCTGTGTGTGTTGTGGTGGTGACTGTAATCCTTTTAGCTTTGCTGATTCCTAGCATTTAACTTCTTTATGAGAGTTTATTCGCCTTGCTTTCTTCGTTTCAAATTTAGCTAAACCAAACCAAAACATTTTTAGTAATCTATGTAAGTAACTCCCTTTTATTAAGAACATAACAAAAGGTTTGTATCAAACATCCACATAGCCAAATATTCTTTTTCAGATAATAGCCAAAAGTGGATGACTATACAAGAAATTTATGCAAGACCGGTGTATGTGATCATTGCTTCTATTCCTCTACAAGACTTCAGTTGTTTGCAACTTTAGTGATTTTTCTGAGTCTAATCAAGTTGCTGTGTATTAAACAGCTCATGGTTGATATCTCTTCTATAAGCTTGTTCAGTTTCTTATTGAATCTAACAAATTTGGAGTTGCTATTTATGTTAGGGATAGGTTGGAGAGTATGAAACTCTGTCTGGGGACAGGTGAGCAGTCAACAGAGAGCTTGTGGGTCAGGGTTGATGGGAGACATTATTGTGGGGATCTGTTACAGACCACCTGATCAAGACATCTGTGTGGATGAAGTGGTCTACAGACAGGAACAGCTTCATGCTCGCAGGCCCTTGTCCTCATGGGGGTCTTCAACCACCCTGATATCTGTTGGAGGGACGGTACAGCCCGGCACAAGCAATTCAGGAGGTTCCTTGATTGCGTGGAAGACAACTTCCTTCTGCAAGTAATAGTGGAACTGAAAAGGAGAGGTGCCATGCTTGACCTCGTGCTCACCAACAGGGAAGGCCTGGTTGGAAATGTGACACTCCAGGGCAGCCTTGGTTGCAGTGATCATGAGATGGTCAAATTCGAGATCCTCAGCACAGTGAGAAGAACGTGCAGCAAGCTCACTGCCCTGGACTTCAAGAGAAGAGACTTTGGCCTCTTCAGGAACCTGCTCAGTAAGGTTCCATGGGATATAGCCCTAGAGGGCAGGGGGGGCCCAAGACTGTTGGTTGATATTCAAGGATCACCTGCTGCAAGCTCAGGAGTGATACATCCCTACTAGAAGGAAGTGCTGCAG
>JARCZZ010005469.1:28569-46126 GCA_030323915.1 Brotogeris chrysoptera
CTGCGTGGAGACCTCATAGCAGCCTTCCAGTATCTGAAGGGGGCCTATAGGGATGCTGGGGAGGGACTCTTCATGAGTGACTGTAGAGAGAGGACAGGGGGTAACAGGTTCAAACTTAAACAGGGGAAGTTTAGCTTCGATATGAGGAAGAAATTCTTTACTGTGAGGGTGGCGAGGTACTGGAATGTGTTTCCCAGGGAAGTTGTGAATGCTCCATCCCTGGTGGTGTTCAAGGCTGGGTTGGACTATTGGGAGATGACCCTGCCCATGGCAGGGGGGTTGGAACGTGATGATCTTAAGGTCCTTTCCAACCCTAACTATTCTATGATTTTATGAAATTCATAGAAACTACAGCATCAAGATTCAATTTTATTTATTTATTTATGTTTTAACTGAATGTGATACTGTGACCAAAAATGCCTCTTATTTGTGACTGATTTGCTATATAGGTGTAAAGTTTGATATGAATAAAAAAAAAAAAGAAAAATCAGGGCAAAGATAATTGGTATTAACATCCCTGAACAGAATGTTTAAACATTGAGAATTTAAGGTGGTTTAAAAAAAAATACATGTAATTTCTAGGTGGTTAATAGTCACTTGGATTTCCATGTGTGAGGGGAGAAATTTTTGCTGCTCTCTTGTTCAGGGTGAGGAGATGCATAAGATTTATCAGTGATATGCAACTGTTTAGGACTTTCAGATCAATGTTCTCTTTACTACACAAACCATATCCCCAAGGGCGCAATCAGACTGAGTAGGAAATTACTTTCTTCCTGCCCTTTTCTATACATGTATCTCTATGTAGTTGTTACAGAACATCTGTTATCTACACAAATTAAAACTGGATGGGATGGTACTGCTTGATCAATAAAACCCAACTGCTCTAGTTTTTGGGGTTTTGCTCATCCTATATGAAGGACTGTTTCAATATTTTCTTTATGTGAAGCTGAATAAAATGAAATACTTTTCACTTAAACTTATACTTTTCACTTAAAATTTCTATTTGTCAGGTGAAGCTTCCCATGACTATTAGTTTTTGTTCCTTTTGATATGAATTCTGAGCATTCTTTATTAGTGGAAATTGGAATTGTTCTGCTAAATTTCTAAGCCCTTACGTAAGTGATAGCTTGACAACTATAACTACATTGTATTATATAGTAATCTGTAACTGTTGCTGGGAAAACTTAAAACTGTTAATAGAAATTTTATATGTGCATATTCTGCCCTAAAAATGTTCCTTTATGTGGAAATATATTCAGGAAGAGGGCAAGGTACAGCTAATTATAGAAGAGGGAACTTTCAAGCAATAGATGCACTTGGGTGGCGTTTCTTTTGTTTGTTTCATAATAGGTCTCTGAGTTTCTCATCAGAGAGAAAATGAACTAGAATCACTGTCAGTGTTCTTTCTACTTCATAGATTCCAAATAGTAGTTTTGTTTTTTTGGTTTTTTTTTTCTTACTAAGGAAAAGAAAAAGGCTAAAGGGTTAATATTTTATGATTTTTATGATCTAAACCACACATTGTTGCCTTTGTGGCTAATCAATACAGATACGAATAGAAGTGTGTTTTGAAAATGCTGAAAGAACATAAAACAAATCTTGGAGAATTCTCTATGCTTTGGAAACCTGTAGTGTCATTTTACAGAATGAAATTCAAATGTGTTTTGATTTCTATTGAAGAATTAATTGAAATGGTTCTTCAGTGTTTTTCCCTATTAAGAAATTCTTTATTGACCTCTTATAGAACCTAGTTTGTTTGTTTATTTAATTTTTACAAAGTAGCCATCATTAAGTGGAGCAGCAATGCTAGCTGCAGAGGGGGGAAAATAATCAAGGAACAAAACCAACAATAAACTCATCTCAAGTAATATCCTTTTGTTCATTAACTTACTACATGTCAAGTGCTATTTGAGTTCAGTGAATGAAATCTCAGCATCTGTGATTCAATCTGATGTGGATGCATTGTATTCCTGTATGCAGGAGTTTTGTAAGCATGAACTGAAGTAGCAGTTCTAGGTTTTTGACTGAGAATACTTTTAGATAGACTTATCCCCAAAATATGTTACTGATGTGAAAATAGATCTCCTTATAACAAGGTCAACATTTTCTTGGGCTTACTGGTCTAGGATTAGTGTGTGTCATGGCTTTGAGCAGTTTTGCTGTATCTGGGAGTTGTCCATCTGCTCTAATTTTATTATATTCAGAGATTGAAATGCTGCTAGCAGACACAAGAAATTAATCAAAGAATCAAATTGGTAATCTGTTTTCTAAATGACAAGTTTGATGCAGGGATTCTTATGATAATGTCTTACAAAAACACTTCTAAAACTTGGCTAGGGGTAGCTTGAATTTTTTGATGACCTGTTCTCTTTAAGGAGGGGGGAGAAATGAGGACATGGGCTAAATTTACAGCCCAGGGAAGTACTATATTTTCTAGCCCAGGGGAAACTAATTAGAATAAGAAATTGTCAAAGGATCCAGTCTATGACGAATGCATTTTATGCATATATGAAGTAACATGAGGTTATTTAAAAAAGAACCTCAAGGACACCAAAGATTTCTCAGAAGTAAGTTCAAGTTTATATATGGTTTATTTAGCAAAGAAAAGGATTCTGCTTACACATACCATGTGAAAGAGGAAGGTTAGTCCATTCAGTAGCGCTCTAGCTTAAAACATAGCACCTGATTTCAGACCTGTATTTTCTTACAGGCTTCTTGCGTGTCTTTCAATTTCTCCATACCTGCTTTTTTAAATTGGAAAACTGGGTCAAATAACACTTCCCTGCTCTTTTCAAATGATCTGAAGGCAAATATTCCAAGGCTGCCGGTGTTCTGAGAAAATCCTGAAGTCTGTGAATCCTACTAGTGAACTCTCATTAGTTTCAAGGTATTGTAGTTAGTAACATTAAGATAAGTCTTTACTATAAGTAGGATGCTGACATACATAGTAGCAAGAGTAAAACATGTTTTTAAAATCCAACACTATTTTTTTATATATGATTTATTTTTGCTTTGTATGTACAAGGAAATTGTCAGTTTTATTTTTATTTACCTCATAGTTTCAGTACTATGTTCTTCTGCTTTACACTATGATGTTATAAGTTGGATTTTTGTGCATATCAAGGCAATACTTATAAAACACTTTTTTATTACTGTGTAAGGGTGAGCTTGAATGTATGAGTGTTTATTTACCGAGAAAATAAAACCAGGCTCCAAAGTATTTTTCATGTTATCTTTTCTTGGCTTTCCTTTATAGGAAAAAAATATCTAAATTGTAATGATACCACTTTTGTAGAGGTATGTGACCTGTGATGAATTATCAGACTTCACTACTTTAATTTGAACTCCTGACAGAGACTGAATTCAACTTCCCACATGCAAACCCCAAATATTTAGTTGAAATGCAAGAGTATGCCTTTAAGCTTATTTTGTCTCCAGATATGCTTTATCTTCTGTTTTTAGAAAAGTGAAATTAATTGAGTGCATACAAAGCTAGGCAGCTCAGAACTGAATAAACTGTCTTAAAAGGTTGGGGAAAGTAATCTGCACACTAGTTAATATGTATTTTTTCTGGATCTCAAGGCTGCTGTTCCCACTCCTGTTACCAAAATTACAGGATACTCAGAATCTTTTTTTTTTTTCTCATCCATCCTGCATTAAAGATTATATTACTTAGGCTGATTTTAGTTTGTTGTAACTGTTTCAGAAGTGTCAGTTTCTTGACAGCTGTTTACCCTGGACATAAAATCCTTCCCCTAATATTGATCATACATTAGTTGATGACACCAATTGTGGTTGGGTGAATGGTACTGTAACAGTGTATAGTATTGATCTTTTGTTAGCATTTCAAGTGTCCATTGATGCTACCAGGATAAAGCTGTGTTCTGAAACAATGAGCTCTTTCCCATACTCCAAAATCAAACAAAAGATCAGGTCATCACAATGAAGTGTCCAGTTTTTCTGGTTACCTGTTCCAGGCAAGTGAAGTGAGTTATACGTAATATAGAGGGTACTGAAAAGCTGCTAAAAGCTAGAAAGGTTTCCTTTATTCTTAAGTAGGATTTAGCATCTAAATTTTTTTAAACCCAGAAATACAAGGTATTATGTAGTAAAACTTTTATTTGTTATGAAAGAAAAAAATTCCCCCTTGCGTCTATCATGCTAAAGACTTCTGTGTTTTGATGCAGTTTTTTAAAGCTTTTCCTTTGCATCTTGAACAAAAGAAACTCAAATCTTAACCAACCAACCACATGGAATTTACGGAAGATTTTCTGTAGATGTTTTAGGTCGCAGGTAGCTATCACTGACTTTTTTTGTTTGTTTGTTTTGGTTTTGAGTTTGTCATTCCAATACAGAAATAAAAGCATGACCAATTTGGGAAAAAAAAAAAGGTCCTGATCTGTGTTTGAGTATTTTCGTGCATGTTGGCTGGCTAGATATTTTTTGATGATTTTGTGCTTATAATATGCTACGTGTAACTGGTATGGTATGTGCTAGCAATCTTATGAGAATATTCAGAAAATATATCATGAGTAATGCTTCTGATGACAATCTGATGAACTTCTGGTAGCTAGATAACTTTATTAACTCCCTTTAAGTCAGACATGTAAGTGAAAATGTGATAATTCTTTTTTTATATATATCTGCATACCAATAGCAGGAGAGGTTTTACAGCTGTCCAAGGCCAGATACACTTGGTTTGATATTTTTAAATCATTGTTATAAGTAAATTTTGCTACTGGCTCCATGTAACTTTTTCTTTGAATATTATTTTTGGGCTATATCCCTCTGATTTGTTTCCTCTGCTAGTGACTACTTGAATGAAACTTAAGTCTTACATTGTGATTTGTTTTGATTGCACCATCATTTCTCTTCTGAAATAATTTGTTCATCATTTGTTTAAATACAAGCCAGCTGTACTTCCTTTCAAGAAACAAATATGAATAGGCAAATCTATTGTTATTTTCCCAGTATTGTCAAAAAAAAAAAAGTAAAACTAGTTATCCTATTTACAACCCTGCTGTTGTCCTATTGTCACTAGTAACTTGTTGATAAAACAAGTAAATCTTGTTAATAATAGATCATTACTAAATAGAAGATGATGGGACCTTTTGGGAGATGGTGTTTTTGCATGTTAAAAATATAAGGTTCTGGAATGTGAATTAGCAGTACGTTTGCTATAATAAATGACCCATAGCTTGTAGTTTTAGATTACTGGCAACTGGAGAAGAAGTTACAGCGCCATAATCAAGATACAAGAGGAGATGCAGGGACTGGAGTTGAGAGGTTGAGGTTTACCCAAGCTAAGGAAAAGAAGTTTCCTTTTACTCTGCTATAAGAAAGAGGAGGGGTACCCATTCTTAAATGATCTTTCCTTTAACTCCTAAGGATGCTGATATTCTTTTTTTCAGTTTGTTTGCACCTAGAAAGCATGCTCTACAATAAATCTTTTTATCCTTTCACTGTACTTTACTGACTTAAAAAAAACCCAACCCAATAAATCAAACAACAACACAAAGAACAACAAAAAGCACAATCCCAAAGAAAATAGCAAACTATTAGTGGAAAATCTAATAGAAATCAAACATTATTGGCATACGTACTACATTATTTTTAATTTGCACCGAGCAACAAATACAGCGTACCGATAACAGTGAAAATTATTGATGTTATCTGTAGTACTCACATTCAAAATGATTGTGTTAGAGATGACATAAAGGGAATGGTACTTCTTAAAATGTGCAAAAACACTTGTTAGAATTTTGAATCAGAAAATAACCTCCAGTTTATACTATTATTGCAATACACAGACTTCTGTGATCCCAAGAGCAGTAGATATTTCTCTCTTAAGTATATCTAGACTCTCAAAAATCTGTAAAATGTACTAGAGAAAGACAATACTTTAAAGAATAGCCCCAGTGACTTGAAACCTACAAGAGAAGACATCAGTACATTTATATTTGTAAGACACAATGGCTCTGGAGAATAGGCAACTCACTTTATCGCTGAGTGTATTTTAATAGGCAAAATAAATTTTTCTGCATCTGAATTTGACCATGGTAGCGTGCTTGACTTCCTTGCACTTGCAAAACCATAGGGTTTTTTTCCAATAAGTACAGGTAGCTGAATTTTGCCTGGTTATATGACATATAAGAGTACTGTTAGAAGGCACTGATGTGTAAATATTTCAAACTTGAGTAACACTTTAAACAGTAGTGCTGCCTACTTAAGTGAACATTTTCTTCCATATGCATTAACTGGAACTGATGCAAACCCAAAAAACCCTGACTGCAGGAGAGATATTGATACTTGCTAAAGCTGTTATAAAGATTCCCTGAAATCTAAGCTTGCTATGGAAAAGAGTAATACTAACTTCAAAAATAATTTTTGGTACACTTGACCATAGGGAGTATACAAGAAGTAATGTTCACTCCATGTCCCATGGAATTCTGGGAGATTCAAGTTATTGTTTATAAAGGTTTGCTATTACTTTTAGGCTTCCTGTTAGTACTTAAATGATGAATTAACATCCTTGTGGAATAAAGCTCTTGGTTTGTTCCCAGAAAAAGCAATATCACACTGAATAAGTTATTTTTCCTGGCCTTTCCTGTTAATGTGTTTGAAGACTGACACAGGCAGCAAAATTCAAAGGCCAGAAAAATAGACAACTTTCTTTCAGTTTACTCCATTATTTTTCTCCTGAGGCTAACTTGATGCATAATGGGTGAAGTAAAGATGAACACCCAGGCAAAAATGAAGTCATGCAACTAACTTAGAACTTACACTGAGAAATTATGAGTACAACAGTTTTTAGCCCTTACCTTTTCACAAAGTATTCAGTTGGTTCGTAAGACTGTTATGACTATTATCAAACAAATCAATTTGACTGAATTTGACTGAAAGGCTTAAATTATTAATCTTAATTTTGTCATTTCCAGCTTTTAAACGAATGGACTTCACCTGAAGGAAGTCCAATTCAGAGCACCATCTTCAAGTTAATCCTCATGCACAAGTATTTCTTTGTCATTTTGAAAGAGCCAAGAAATACTGTAGCCAACAACTTATCCTACAATCTATATTTTAGAATATTCTTAAAATTTAGAACATTGGGCAACAAGAGTGTTTATACAAAGTAGTGTGTGATAAAGGCTACACTTTTCAAGTAGCTTGCATTCTATGAAGCTGGAAATACCTTTCTGCAATACATACATTTAAATATTTTTCAGGGGGTTTTTTTGTTTGTTTGTTTTTTTTTATTTAAGTTTTATTTCACTAATTACAGGTGGTAACTAGTGTTGGACTGCTATAGCTTTACTCATGATCTATGTTAAGGCCTTTGTTTATTTAAAGTAAAATCCCTCCTAAGACTGTCCTATGAAAGTGCAGCAACTCTTCCCTGCAAGTGTTAACTCAGTTATCTGCTCTTGTTTGCACTGGTAGCAATCTATCAGCTCTTGAGTTGAGAAATGATGAAGCTGCCAAGTTATGCTTAATCAAAATTGGTCATGAGACTTGTGAATGTCTTCCAAACAGTTGTAATAAAATTATTGTCTAAGTATTTTAAATACATGCTGTGTGTAATAAGTAGCTGACTCTGTCTTCAGTAATCTTTCTGTCTCCTTTGGAACTGAAATCTCTGGATTTAGCCACAGAACTTTTAAATACATGTATACAAAATCAAAGACACTTCATTTATTTTTGCCTTGCAGAAGTAACATAGGCTAGTGGTCATTGCATAGCATTAGTTAACAGCACTACAGGGATTGCTTTTATAATTAGTATATGCATTTCTGTTCCCAGACTGAATCCATAGAACTAAGTGAGCTTAATGGTTGATCTGTGTCTATAAACTAGTGGGCACTTACTAATTTGAATTATTTTAGTTCTGAAAGCACCAATGAACGAATATGCCAACTCTTTTTTGAAGTATTAAAACTAAACAATTGAAACAATGTGAACTTTCTGTATGATTTTATGACAGTTCCTTTTATCCCATAAAAAGAACAAAGCAATCAGCAGAATAAGTAGTTCTGAGTTGCAGTGGAAGAAGTCAAAATGCAACCATGTATGTAATAGTTTCTGTGTAAAAAAGCAAGTAAATAGAAAGCTTCTGATTTTCCTGCGGTAGAGATTGAGAGTGTATTTTACCCTTAGTGTATCTGTGTTGGCTCAAATATAATGTAGATAAAGAAAATCCAATTTATAAAGTTTTATGGTAGCTGTATGGAGTCATTTATTGAGCCCTATCCTTTGTCCTGTCTGGGGGGAATGTGTCTTTATACATCCTGGCCTAGATCCTTAGTACTCATGAACCTCTATACTAGGTCACTCTCTAGGTCACTGACTTGGAATTTTTTTAGTTTAAAAAAAACAAACCAAGCCAAGCAACCCAAAACCTCCTAGTTTTGTTGTGATGTTAACTAGGTTGCTACCCTCTGTATTCTAATAATCATTGTTTTGGCTTTCATTAGGTGTCCTGGAACTCACTTGGTGGCAGTGATATATCATCACATTGTAAAGAAAACTGGTATTTTAATAAGCTGTATTTTTGTTGCAAAGAGTCATGGAAGTATTGACACCATGCTCTAGAGATAGGTATGCATTCTTTCATGAAAGTGAAAGCATTCATTTTTCCAGGACGCTGTATTCAGTTCTACCGAGACCTCTGCAGATTTTATAGATTCAGAGGAATTTGTCAAAGATACAAAGTTATCAGAAGTAACCTTGTTTGTATGTCTGAATATATTTGGACAAAAATACTGGTAACTTTTCTGAGGTAGTTTTGTCATAACATGGATTTTAATATATGCCAGTAATTGGAGAGACCCTGAGACAGCTTATGGTCTCTCAAGGAACTTAGTTATAGTATCTAATCTGTAAGTAAATCTATGCTAGAATCTCTTTTCGTCCTTGAGAGTGTCATGGTATTTTTACGGGGCTGTTCTTCAGAACAAGCACTCTTTGCAAGGCTTGATTCAATACGAATACCTTCCCAAAATCAGTCACTTCACTTGTTTAGTCATCAGTTACCAAATACAGAACTGGTGTTTTACTAACTGCAGGCTTAATAGAAGTCAGAAGTCAATTTTTGAAGTAATGTCTCACTTTAGTATTGTTATATTATGGTCTGTTCAACTGGCAATAGCACCACTAGATTCTCTTTTGTCAGTTTTGTGCACTGTGTCTGTGGTTAGCAGCAAAGGTGATTGCATTTCAGTGAATGAGAATGTTATCAAAAGTAATTCATGTATCAGGATTTTTAAAAATACCTGGAGAGCGTGTGCATGTGAGAGTGAGGTAATTGTAAGAAAACTAACACAACCGCAAACTCGCACTGAAAGAGTGAGGGAGAGCATGGTTGAAGTGACTTGAGACTTGCATGCAAGTTGTACATTGTTCTAACCTTACTTTTTCCTGTGAGGTTGTCACGTTTTGTTTTTATATTTTTTTTTTCCACTGTTCAACATCTCATGAGCAGCTTACCTAACAACAGTTTGAGTCTGGCTTCCAACAAGGCTGACATTATCATAATTAATATGGCTATATTGATGAAAAATTTGCCCCACTTGATTTCAGCAGAACTTGCTGATTACAAGGAGTGCAGAGCAGAGCAGAAAATCATGCATTTTTTAAAGTGTGGGGTTTTTGGTGACTGATGATGATTTACTAAATATCACTCTTGCTAAGTTTCTGAGTAATGAAAGCATTCTTTGGGCTTCAGAGCCTGGAGCACAGCAAGCCAGTCATGCCACCATCACTGGGATGCTGGGTGTTCAAGACATCAGGGAGCAGACTCAAAACTCTATAGTCTAATAACCTAGAATTAACTGTTACAAGGTCTGTACACTTTTTGCGAGAAATTTGCCCTTAATTTATGTAAGTTAATTGTTAGTATAGGCTATGTACTAAGTTGGTAGCCAGGAAAAAATTTGTATTGACACCTCTGATACTCTTTCTACAATGTGAATTTATTGTGTAATGTAGATAGGAATCTCACTTGTGTTGGAAAGATCATGCTACTTCTAAGATAAGTTTGTGGGGACTGCTTAATTCTATTGACCTCCATTCTTCTAGCCATTTTTGAGCCTGTCTTAAAGCTTTTTCTAAGTACCTTGGAAAATGATGGTCAAGCTGAACTGAATAGACTGTTTGGAAAGCACCATGTGAAAACGAAGTCTGTATGTAACTTAAAAAAAACCCAACAAACCCCAAACAAACATAGATATGCTACAGTTTGGTTTTAGATTAATATTGATTATCCATTAGAAACTCACTGGCATAGGAGTCTTTGTGGCTTAAAAAAATGGGACAATGTATGAGTCTTTCCTCAATTTATCCCTTAGAATCACTGAGAAAATGTTTATTTTCTGTAACATTTAAAATAGTGGCTATGTTGATTGCACATGAAATATTACAGTTTAAAGTTTAATTTCTTCCTAAAGTTGTCATTATTTCAAAATATTTAAAAAGTCAAGTTCAGTGCTGACATTAAATGTGCCTTAAGAAATATGTAACTTCACCACATGAACTAAAACCATGTGCCTAGTAACCTGTGAGGATCCCTTTAGTGTTCAAGTTTTCTGTTATGACAGAATTTGAATGCTGGCCTCACTGAGAAGATATCTTACCTGTCAAAATGAGGCCTGAGTTTACTATGAAATTCTTAAATTTTAAGTCTAAATTTACTACGCAAAACAATTTTTTTTCAGAAGTAGAAATTAAGCAGCCTCAAAATCTTATAAATTTGAGTTTATTTAAATTTGATTTAACATAATTTTCAGAAGTTCAGTTTTCTCCCTAATTCCTATTAACTCTATATCAGTACACTGTGTCTGCATACTTGTTTCAGGAATTCCCATACGCTTGCCTTTCCAGTTAAACAGTCAAAACAATGCAACTTTCATTGTCCTTCTGGAGTCTGGTTACTGTATCTGGTAGCTTTTATTATTCCAGTGTCCCAGTTGCAGTACCCTTGCCAAACACTCTGCTGGGTTTTAGACTCTTCCTAGTCGTATTTCTTTATATTACAATTATTTTTTCCTTTTTCCTACCCAAAAAAAAAAAAAAAGTAGATTAATCTTTTCTTCAAGCTGAAAGGCTGTGTAACCTTTTTGGTAATTTGACGTGTATCCTCCCATGAAAGCCTTATCTGGATAAGTGGTGACTTTAGTGCCCGTTGGACCATAATATTATTCATACTGTCGGTCAGCTTTCAGTTTTTGGCTCCTTCTCTGTGTCAGTATTAGTCCCTACAAGGTAGGAGAAATAACAAAACCACCTGCTGTCACCCCTGGAGGCTGGTGAAATTTCATCCAGGAGAATTTGTGCTGCTGTTGATCGTATTTTCAGTGCTCAATGCTACCACAGTTAATGGCAATAATAGAAGATGCTCAAAAAGCAAGTGAAGGCTCTGAGCCAAGCACCAAATGACAAACTGTTATGTATGTATTGAAGGTGAATTGGGGGGACAGAATATCTCAACCCCCCCCCCAAAAAAAAAAACCCTCCCACCCCCAAATAAGCAAATAAAAAGTACAGGATTAAGGGTGATACTTTCCCATATCCTGAATAAATGGCTTAGATGAAAAATCGTTTCTCAGCATGTTTTTCTTTTTTACAAGACACCTTCTACTGAACTAATTGAAAGCTCAGAGGCTTCTTAATCACTACTATGTTAAGATAAACATCTTAACGGGGTGAGAGGTCCTGGGTATATAAGAAGAGCAGCATTAGGAAGGTGTATGAAATGTTTGGTTTAGAAAAAGGCTGGTTTAGACTGAAGATTAGATTAGTAATTGAATCATAGACTCCTAGAAAATCTCAAGTTGGAAGGGACCCATAAGGATCATTGAGCCCAAATTCCTGCTCCTCACAGGAATCAGCTGCTCCTTATAAATCCTGCCCTTGAGAGCCTTCACCCTTCTGCTCACCTTCCTCTGAACATGCTCTGATAGTTTATGTCCTTGTACTGAGGCACCCAAAAACTGCACACCGTACTCGAGGTGGGGCTGCGCTAGTGTGGTGTAGAGTGGGACAATTGCTTCCCTGACCAGCTAGCAATGCTGTGCTTGATGCATTGCAGCATATTGGTTGGCCCTTTGATTGCAAAGGCACACTGTTGGTTCATATTCGACTTGACATTAATCCAAAGCCTGTGCTTCCATAGTTTGGGAAAATGTGGTATCACTGTGAATTTAATTTCACTTGGAGCTTTAACACAGTTACCATCTCTTTTTTGAGGTTATAAACCTTTGAGATGGTAGTATCTGGAGAGAGGGCTAGTAGTGAAATTCATGCTCCTTTTTTTTTTTTTTTTTTCCTTTTTTTCCCCATTTCTGGCTGGTGCTGTGTTTAAAAAAGCCAGACTTCACAGGGTTTGCTTTCATATGCTGTCAGGTGCTATAACTGATTATTATAGGAAACACACCCAGACCTTTCTGGTGAGAGTAGAGTTGTGGGTGGAAGGAGTGTGAGGGTCAAGTTATTCTCTCTCCCTTTTCTTTTTGAATAGTATCTGTTTTCAGAAAGTTGTTTGGTGGCAAGAGGGAAACTGCATTTAGCATCATTACTGCACAGATGTTGGTGGACATCATAGAGCAGAAGAATTAATGAGGTGGTGTATACTTAAATAGCCACTCACGAAGTTTACTTTCTGACCTGGAGAGGCACTATAGATTTGTCGGTTTGTTGGTGCATGTGACGGACAAAGCTAATAGCTTTACGAAAAAATCTGATAAAAAGGAAGATAGCTCAATTACAGATTTGCTGGGTGTTTTTCTTTTGTATTAAGACTGGTTTCTGGTTTGGGTAGTTGCTTGGAACTTCATGTACAACATTTTTTGTTTTATAAAAATGGAGGTGGAGTTTGGAAAGCTTGTTTTTTGTATAGCTTTGTTTCCTGTGGTTATCTGCATGAGCAGAAATCAGTACAGGAAAAGATTTCTGTGTAACTGAGTGATTCAGATTTAAATTCATATAACAGTAGTGGCAGCGTTTTAGAGGAAATAGAATTGTTTTACTGTTTTCGCATCCTGGGGGGAAAAAACCCCACAAACCCTGAATTAAAGTAACATATTTTTTCATTTGAATTTTTACAGCTCTATTGATCCAATCTATAATAAGGAGACTTTGTTTCTATGGAGTACCCTTTAAAACAGATTTGAAGTGAAATTTTATTGAAACGGCATAGTACAAAAATATGATATATGACTTTGTTTTGAGGTAAAAGCTTCCTTGTTCAAGGGGAGTTAATTTTGTTCAATGGAAATCTTTTGCAACCAGTGGTGAGGACCATCAGATGCTTTTAGCTAGTAAAACAAGTCAGTAACTGGTGCCAATATGGGCATCAGTGGTAATCAAAAGCAAGGCTACTTAAGTATTACACATCACTTTTAGTATACTGAACACTTTACAGGTGTTAATAAAATCAAGCACTTGGTTTGTTCATAGTTCATTCCATTATGATGTGATTTAGAAGGTGACCAGGAAGAAAAATATCACTGAATATTCTTCTTAGAGCTGTGTTTCTTCAGAAAAAATGGGAATCATGTTACGTATGACTTCTGCCTTTTTAACTTGTAGATCCTTGGTATCCTGTATTTTCCTTGGTAGACAAGTGTATGAAGATAAACCCTAAATTTTTAACCAAAAAAATAAAGCTAATCTTACAGTTCGTGGTTTTTTTTTTTTGTTTGTTTGTTTTTTGTTTGTTTTTTATTGTTTTCTGATTTCCATAAGCTGAATCTGAAATACAGAGATATTTATTTCTCAGAGTGCATTTCTCAAATGCATCCTCTAAGTATATTTATTACTTCAATGTCTTGTTATTGAATAAACTAGAATCAGATATTTGGAAGATATCAATTACTGATATATGAATCACTACTTGTTTTTGTTTTTTTTTACTAGGGCTTAATCAAGCCCTCTTTTCTTCTAAGAAATAGTAAAGATAAAATTTTTAACTTTATGTAATACTTGGATGCATTTGTCAATGAATCTCATTCATATTTAAATTATGGGAGACACCTGCATCTTTGGAAGCTGTATGAGATAATTACTTGCACTGGAATGAAGAAAGACTAAAGCTTCAAGCTGATGAGCAGGTTCTGTAAAACACAGCTTGTGAATAGCATAAAGTGTGACAACCTGCTTTGATGAGCTGTTTGATCTTTATGCTGCTTCAAACTCTTAACTGGAATAATTTATGTAAAATTTAAAGAAAAAAACTAGAGTTCTAGGCCCTTTTAATAAAGTTACCAGGTTATTATAAAGTTGCAAGATGCAAGCAAAAGGCATGGTTGATTTCCACCTGTTTTTGAGATTGAAATTCTCATATTAACATTAACTTTATTACTGATCATTGCCAACTTCTGCTCCCCTGAAGGTTAGGCAAAATACAACTTAATACTGTGATGATTTTAACAGTTATTATTCTTTAATTTGTTTCTTACTATTATTTAATTTTAGAAAAAGAGCTGAGAAGTTTAATTGACCTATCCTCTCGGTTCTATTCTTTACCTGTCCTGATAATTGGACAGTAACTTGCTGTATCACGCATAAATTATATAGAGTGACTATTCATAGGTAGCATATTTGTGTGACATATGCAGTATTTGCTGGTTGAATAAATCTTGAATCCCCAAGCAGCAAATTCCTGTATATGGAACAATGCCTGCTTTTTAAGCACTTTGCCTGTGCAGCTAGTGCAGCTCTGCCAGGCCTTCTAATAATTCAGGCCTCTGAGAAATCTCAAGGAACTGCCATTCTCATTTAGGAAATGACCTGTCAGAGTAGGAGCTTCCTCTGTAAGTTCTGGACAGGCAGACTCAATCCTGCCAGGAGCATGAAGACTTAGATATAATTCTTTGTGTTATGAGAGCCAAGAATGGACACAATGTATCTTTATTTCCTAGTAGTCCAACTTCTGATTGCTTATAAAGACTATGGTCAATGTCATAGTCATGCATCAGTTCCTAGCAGTGAGTCACTGGTACTCACAGAAAAGGAGGACATGATCTCTGTGACAGTTATTCATGTTGCATAAAATGATGAGGTTAAACCAAAGAGAATTCACTGGGCCTGTTCTTCATTCTCTATGGACTAAAAAAAGCCAAACCATTAATGAAGCTATAGTATGAAAGTCAAACAAGAATTTAGCTTTCCTCTCTTCTCTGCCTTAGATTTCAGTCAGTATCTATGAATTTGCAGGAACTGGGTATGTTTCTTTGCATCAAAAAAGTATCAGCTGCTGTATTTGTAGTCTACAAGTACTGACTTTGGATTAATGGATGACAGTATTTAGCATCTGAGAAGTGACACAAAACAATATATGTTATCTAAAATGAATTTATCTACAAGGAATTTTTCTTCTTTTAGGTTAAAAAATTTTCTGTATTTAATCATTTGTGCAAGGAAGTAATGAGATTCAGATTACACAAATTTTTTCCATAGCAGTAAGTAATGAATGAGGTTTTAGCAACTTGATTAAATACTAGCACTGACACGTTTCTTACAGTGTGACATGACTAGTCCTTTAGGGGAAAATGTTTAGTTTAATAGAATTATTTCAAAGTAATCACTAAAACTGTTACATTGCAGTTAAATCTGCATTTTCTGTATTTTTAAAAATTAGAACTTTGTACATTTCCTCCAGGTTCCTACATATTTGTGTGCTCTCTGAATCTCTCCCCACTCAAATTCTTCCAGCCTGAAAGCTGCATTACACTCTGTAATTTCTGCGATGAGAAGTGTTGTATGCTATTAAATATTCTTAATTATTTATTGGTTGACCTGCTGTTCTTCAAATATTTATCTGCTGCATACTGGATTTTAATTTCCTGCGTCAGGAAAGGCTTAGATGTGGCTATATATCCTACAGAGAGCTGCCTTTAACTCGTTGTGATTTCCTTTATAATTTTAATACAGTAACAGTAAACATTATATACTACCCTTAAATCAAAAAAGGCCTTAAAGATGACTGTTTGTCCAATTTGGCAGGCAACAGAATGATTCTCTAGTGTTTTTCAAATCGTCATTGATCCGAGCATTTTGTGATATTACAGATAGTTTTATTTGTAGTTTGCTAATTTATTTTTGTCCCGCTGTCTCCATCCTTCATGTTTATCCTGTTACCTATAAAACCTTCTAAAAAATTATTAATCTCTTTATAAAGATATAATTGCAAATAAATTCTATTTGGTGGGCTCAGTGTTGAGGAAGGTTAACAATTCCTACATGATAATACGCTATTTAGAATAAAATAGAAACCACAACTGCTTAAGTCTATTCCTTCCATGTGAAAATATTTTATCAAACTTGAAATTCCTGTCACCAAGTTTTCTAAGGAGTTCTGCACTTCAAGAAAGTGAGTGGTTAATTCCTTTATGCAAGGACCTAGATCCCAGTTTTGGAGTAGTTATACCTTGCGCTTAGAGTCTCTGTCCCTTAAGCTGTACAATGCCTTTCCCAATCCATGGCATCTTTTTGTGATCTTGGGGCATTAGAGAGTTAATTTTGGGCAACAGTTTAGTCACTGGTGCTATCTGCGTTGCTGTTCTGTAATAAACAGAAGAGGGGAAGAATTTCCTTTCAACGATCCAGTCTGCAGTTCTTTTGGATAACCCTGATACTAACAAGCAAGAATATATCATGGAGTTAGTATAATGAAAGCCTACTGTTCACTAGGAGCAGAAAGCCTTCTCTTTTGTAATTGAGCAGGATGGAGAAAAGTATGCAACTGAAAAGATTTTTCAGAATTTAATTTTTATTGACAAAGCAGTTTGATAGTTTTTTTGTTTTGTTTTGTTTTTTTTTCTTTTTTAATAAATTCTATTTGTATATATCTTATAGTGAAATAAACCTTCTACTTTAGAATCTTTGAATGATGTTGAATATTCCTGGCAAAGAATAGTTTTTGCAGCAGTTTTCTTATTTAAGATTTTACTATATAATTATTTTGCAGAGCTATTCACATAGTTTAAATGATATAGATCATAAAATATTTACTGATGATTCTTCTCTTAAAATTGGGCAAAATCAAGTGCCTTATTTTTCAATGCATTTTTCATTCTTTCACAGTAGTAAAAGTAGTCCCAAGAGGTGATGATTAGAAAACTGGAATTGGATTTTGTTTAATGTTAACAACAACAAAATTATAAGCAATCAAAGGTACAACGCCTTCACTTAATCCCATAATAATTAGTTCTGGAAATTGTACTAATCTAAATTGAATACCATAACTGGCAATAGCATAGTTACCATAATTAGCTAAAAACAAATTCAATACTAATCCAGTTACACCCATAAGTACTACCATTAAGAAAGCAGGAATACCAATTTTGAAAATTTCTGCCATCATTTCTTTTGTAGGTTTGGCAAATTTAATATTTACAGATAAAGAATCAATTTTTTTCATAAAATAAATGATAAAGAAGACCGCAGCTACTAAGTTTGACATTGCTGTTCCTAAAGCTGCTCCAACCACATTTAAATCAAATCCAAAAATTAATATTGGATCTAAAATCATATTTAATACAACACTTGCTAACATACCAGCCAT
>JARCZZ010005471.1:0-22273 GCA_030323915.1 Brotogeris chrysoptera
TCCTTTTTATGTTGAGGACACCAGAACTGCACACAATACTCCAAGTGAGGTCTCACAAGAGCAGAGTAGAGGGGCAGAATCACCTCCCTCGACCTGCTGGTCACGCTCCTTTTGATGCAGCCCAGGATACGGTTGGCTTTCTGGGCTGCAAGTGCACATGGCTGGCTCATGTTCATTTTCTCATCGACCAACATCGCCAAGTCTTTCTCCACAGGGCTGCTCTGAATGAAGACCTGGAGCCAGCAGGGGAGGCTGGATGGACATTCTTGTGTTGCTTTTTAAGGGTTTCAGTAAATGCAAATCCCCAAAAGGGAAATATTCTCTAGGACTTGTCTGGGAGAATGTGAATGGAGCTGAGATACATGGCTGTAGCAGGATTGCACGCATCAGCCAAGGGGTTGCGTGCCCTGGGATGGTGCAATGTTGGCTTCCTCCCCATGCAATACACACAAATGCAGATTGAAGACAGAGACTGCCTTTCACATCAAGAGTGTCTATGTTCAGTTAATATTTCTTTGCTCTTTTGCTCCTCTCTGAGTCATCTATTGTTCTTTGTTCCCAGAGCCTTTCCATGAGGGAATTCAGTCTTGGTGATATTAATTTGCTTTGGTTTTAGGGAGCATTTGCCACTTAAAGCTATTTGTTAGCTTCTTTTCTTTATTCAGCCTGTATATTCAACTTGTTTCTTCATTTGTCTCTTTGTCCTTTGAGGATTTTCATGTCTTCTTTTTTGCCTTACTTCTCTAAAACACCAAGTGTCATTTCCCAGATTGCTCTTTATATGTGTGTTCTGAATTATCAGCTTCCACCCGCTGGGCTAAGGAGCACTGTTGTGCTTCCATTGCTCTGATTGTAATTCTACTTCTTTCTTGAGAGAAAAAAAAAAAAAGAAGTAAAAGTCAGCTAGTATGAATAAGTAATATGCTCTGTTTACAGAAGTAGAGCAGTGCCAGGAACAATTTGGGCTTTTAACTGAATCATCTGACCTTGGTTTATATGGTAATGTCTTGGGAGAAGAAAATTGGCTACATATGTATATCAAGACAAATGTATTAGTGTTCAGTAGATTTAGTCATAAAGAGGAAAGTGCCATCCCCAAAAAAATTATGGAAATGTCAGATGTATCTTAAAAAAAAGATGTAGTCTTGATGGCTTTTTTTTTTTCTCTTTGAAGTAATAACTATCTTTTTTTGGCTGAGACTTCCTGATAACTGAGAAACACATTTCAAATGCTAATGTCATACTGAGATAGTTCTGACCACACAGTATGAGATGGAACAGGCTGAGTAACTAGGCTGACATTTAATGTGAGTGGTATTAGTGTGGGGGTACTTCCAAGTACAGCTGTCATCATGAGCTGGTTCCCAGGGTAGGAGGAGAATAAGGTATCCAAATAAATCACGGTGACAGCTCTGAGATGGTGTCTCAGGCTGGAGCACAGGTCTGACTGCTTACTGAATACGTGCTGCCCCTCTGTTCTCAGAACGCTAGAGATGGCGTCTCAAGTAGCTGTATTTCCATCTCCTTCCTTTCTCAGTGTATATGATCAACTTTCTAAGTAGAGGTACAGTACACTCTAATTTTAGTGAATCGTTTCATCTGAACAGAGATACCCTGAATATTGAAAAAAACGAGGTTTACCAGCTATTGGAAGTGCTTCTATCCCTGCAATGAAAGCAGTAAACTGGTTATAAAGAGGAAAGTTGAACTACCTCAAATGCGAGATGCTACCCAACCAACATCTGCATAGGAAGAAACGACGTTTTGGCAGTTGATTGTCTTTCTCTGAAAGGGTCCAACAGATCTGCAGGCTGTTGTGAAACTCTTGTAGGCATAAGCAACGGGACAGGCCATCTTCTATACTGATGGCCCAAACCAACAGAAGAAAGATTGCATTCATCTTTCAGGGCTGTCCTTTCCTTGACTCAGACTCCCATCAGTGATCCAGAAACTAAGCAAAACTTTGGGCTTAGAACAGGGAGCAATTCACTTGGAAGCAAAAATATTTGTTAATTCTTCAGTGATCAATATGCTGACTGCCCTGGAACCAGCAGTAAAAGTAGCTCAGCTTTTGCAAATGATTTTATTTTTATTCAGAGCTTATTTCTAATACTATCTGGAATAACTGCAGAACATTCTGTCAAGTGTTCAAAAAAAGCCTTTTTCCATTTTAAATGCATTCATAGTTCTTAAAGGCCCTATACTAAAACACAGCCACCAACTCCTTACTGAAACTGTGGATATTGTTGAATCCCACATAATTATTTCTGACTAAAAGCTGTCATTGAATACCATGATATTCAATACTCTGCTGTCTTGAATCTTGTGATGTCAATTACAGCTGTGCAAAATCAGTATAAAATTTGAGGAAAGTCAGACTGGTGGTGTTTTTGTGGTGGTTGTTGCTACTTGGCTTCATCTGCTTACTCAGACACAACATGCACAGCCTTCTACTCTCATCTTTCAACTACCTATCAAGCTTAGACAGCTTGACAGCACTGTGCTAATACCTGCCTTGGGAGAAGCCAGGAGGCACCTTTTCACTGGAGCAGGTGGGGTTAGACCCAGGCTTCAGGAGTTTGACTTTGCTGGAATATAGTTGGAATTATAATGAATGCAAAGTAAAGTCTGAAATTAAGGAAGCTCCAATTAAGCCTGATGAAAGAGATCTGTCGGTGTTTCATGAAATACTGCAGTTACCTGGATTTGGGGGTCTCAGTATTATTTGTCAGGTAAAAGAACACAACTCTATCTATAGTGCCTCAGAATTGTTGTGAAATATTGTTGGTTAAATTCTCAGATGATGAAAACCAGCAGAATGTTATGGAAGAAAATGAGACTTGCTAACCTATTCCAGACGGCAATCTGATCCATGGAGGGGTTTCATATCTTCATCAGTTACTGTAACACCCATATCCTTCAACCAAACCATCACTCAGAAAATTGATCTGCCCTGATGTGTCACAGAAGTATTCATATTTCCTGTTCTGTCCTTCACGACATACAAATACCTTAAAATAATCGCACATGTAGATATGTATGTATGCATATATGTTGTATGTGGTAATTTAATCTTACAGGTGAATAGTTTTGCACCATTTTAACAAAATGGAAGAGGCCCTTTTCTTGGTGCACAAAGAAAAGAAAAGAAACGAAACCATGATACATCAGCCCATGACAATGAAGTATCCCACTGATGACACAGGAGCAGAGCAGGAGTTTATTAAACAAGCTGTAAAAAAAGCAAAAGAGTGAGTTTTACAGCAAAATTAGGCCACTTTCAGCACACATTTAGTATTAATGTCCTTGTTATTCAGTATGTACAGCCCATGTGTTTTGTGCTTATCTTCAGGAAATTCAAAAGCATATCCTGAGCCATCATCAAAATTCACTTAAAAGAACAGTGAAGCACAGTTAGGCAGGCTAATTTAAAACAGTTCATTGGGATTCACCAGAAAATACACAGAGGAGGCAGCTTAGCCTTTAAAGAGTTTGGGGATGTTGGTGATCATAATGTTTTGGCCATTATATTTGACGAGGGTTCTGTGTATTTCAGTTAAATGTGCATTCTTTTCTTGTATATATATTTTGGCCAGGCAGAAAAAGAAGAATTTGGACATTTGTCCAAATTTCTGAATGTTGGCCATCCTGGAAGTCTTAGCGATGTTGCAAATATACACAGATTGCTGCCTACTGCTCCAAATCTGACCTCCAGCAAAGATGCTCATGAGATGCACTAGGCTTTATAGAGAAATTATCTTCAGATATTGAAGCACATTGTGAAGAGAGACTTCTTACTCAGGCATGAACTTACTCTCTAAATATAAGCAGTTGTCCAAACTAGTACATGTCCTACTGTGTCCTTTCAACTGTGGAAGAATCATATCAAGAAGGAAATGAAAGTTAAATTTTGCAACATATGGCAATAACTGCAGCACAAATGACAGCAACAGTATGCCTTCCTACTATGCATTAAATTCACTCTGCTGGCAAAGGACAGCAAGTTTGGAGAGATAAAAGGAAAGCAAAAGACAACAAAAGAGATAATAATTTGAAAATGGAAGTAGCAGCCTCCGCTTCTTGGCGTGCGAGAAGAAATGAAAGAGCTCAAGAAGGAATTAGCTTCTCTGGCTTGAATGTGAAGGCAAATATTTTAGAACAATAAATCAAGGACAAGAGCATGTGAGATGCCGAGAACTTCACAACTCTCTGATGCACTTTATAGTGAGCCTGGCTGCAAAAGATTGAAATGTGTTTGGTGCATGGAGAATGAATGATTTTGCAAATGCCTATTTACTGTAGGAAGATGATTGTATATTTCATGTCTATCTAACAGTATCCTGTGCCTCCCTCTTGCCAATTAAGTCATTCAGCAAAACCAGACTGATTTCCTAATTAGAATGTCTGATCCCTGGACAGCATCGAAAATCCTTTATATAGTTCTTTAAGATTCACGGGGAACTATATTCAGGTGGGTGTATTGAGGCTCTTTGAACAAATACACCCTTAGTAAGTATTTAAAGCATTATGATACCTGCACAATCCATCAGGAATTCAAGAAACTAAACTGCAAAAAAGGCACAAAGACTGCCACAGTTTCATTTCAGTGTCTTAGAAAATGCACATTCCCTTTGGAAAGTGTAGGGTAGATACACAAATACATAGGAACAGCCAAGTATCCTACATCCCTTCGTGCTCTTTTTGTGATTATAACTAGGACCTACGTTTAACTGGGTAATTGGATCATCAGCACCAAAAGCAATTAAAAACCCTATGATATATTCAGTCAAAACTAATGATGGAATTCCAGAGCCCTGTGGATCACTCTGTCTTCAGTGTGCCTTGGGATTTGAAAATCCAGCTATAAGCTGACAAAACACTTGATAAATGATGCCATGGGAAGTGGTCTCAGTAACTTCATTAGTCTTTCTTATCTTCACTGCATCTGTCATGCAGCTCTCCACACATCACTTACTGAGCAAATATACTGCCTTTGCACTAGTGTATTTGTTATAGGGAACAGGACAAAAAGCAATTGAGGATGATTATATAATCTGTAATTGATAGACCCTTTTCTGAAAGGTCCTTTAGAATAGACTAGACTAGACTAGCAACAGTAGAACTTTATCTCCTTACTCCTGCATAATGGGTAAGAAGAAAGTTTTCAAGTTTCTCAGAGGGCTCACATCACCTTACTACAGGGACAACCTTCAGTGTATCACAAAGTCACTGTGAGGTTGTGATCAGTCCCTGCAAGGGATTCCATTTTATAGATGAAATTCACTGAAATGCTGGCATATCTACAGCAGGGAGTAGAGGACAGTGCAGAAATTCCTGGGCCAATTACATCCATGAGGTTCGGCGCAACACCTCGAAGAGAAACTATCTAGGAACACCAAAATGGGACAACTATTATCAATGGTGCGCTATCTGATCCAAGAAACCTCCCTCCCAGAAAAACCTAATTGAGTTGGGCACAGGGATGTTCTAGAAGTCCAGAAATTCTGGCAGAAAGCTCCACTGCAACATACAGATGTATTTACCAGGGGGAAAACAGTGACCAGGTTAGGATGATCTGTGACACAGGAGGAGGTAAGCTCAGCCCACCCTGAAGAGCATGGATACTGCTCCAGCAGTCAAAACAAGGAGTGTGAATAGAATGTGTCCTTGCCAACAGTGAGCATCAGTTTGTTGTGGCAACAGGGCACTTATGAAGTCTGCCAAGGGCCAAGGGCAGAATCTCTGCAGTCACTGTGTCATGGCCTTTGAACTGGGACGGCTGGTTTCACGTTTTGTGTGTGGAAATCCTGTGAAAAGTTTGTTGCCTTTTGTTTAACCTGCTACATGGACATCAGTTACCCATGGTAATCATCTTGCTTTTCTTTCTTCCTCTTCTGCGCCTCTTCCTCAAACTCAACAAAACAGAATTGTCTTACTTGCATTAATCTTTTATCAGATGTAAAATCTATGCCTTACATCACTTTTATAGAACGAAGCAAGTACTGTGGGCCTGGAAACAAGAGGCTGAACTCTTAGCTCACACACTGAAATGTCTGCCTAGCTCTGGCCGGTTAAAAGGATAATATGGATTTCTAGCTAATGACTAGATGTACGCTACAAGTTCTGATCTGATTATGCTGGAGGCAGTAAGAAACTCCCCAGACTGAAGCAGATTTTCAGTCAAGTTTTATTTCCAGAAAAGAAAAGCCATCCTTATCTGAGCTGCAGAAAGATATTGATTATGTTACATTTTAAAGAAGAGTGATATACTATTCTTACTTCTTGTGGGCTCCTAGCCAGCTCCACAGGTTACTGTAAGGGGAACTGCTTGCAAATTCTCTTCTTAAAAAGCCTACAAGTGAGATTTTCAGATCTGCCTACAGACCTATATCCAGTGATCTAATTTTTTCATTTATACCTAGACAAGGAACATGATGGAATGTAAATGAGAGCTAAGCCCCTAGCCACTTTCCTATCGCCTCCAGTATGCCCTATGTGTACATACCCACATTATTCTCAGCGTCGTTCCTTTTCTTGCGTCGTGAAGGGTCACCTGCTTCATTGTCAGTACAAAGCTATGTCCATTCTATGTTCTATTCTAGAACATCCCTGGAGATGCTTTGATGTCAGTGGAGGGCCCCCATCTTGAGACAGGAACCCTGTTTGCTAAAGACCAGAAAATACAAGGAGATTTGGAAGAAAGCAGTGATCTAGAAGAATCAGAATATTCTTTCCAAACAACTATGGAAGAGCTTGAAGAAAACCAGGAATCTCTAAAACTTATTTTCCAGAAAGCCCAGAATAATGATGAGGAGAAGCAGCAGCCTGAAAAGATGGTAAGTGGAAAACAAAATTCTTCCAGATGCAAAACTACAGTGCCTCATGGAAGATGTGGATCAGCCAGGAAACTGAATCTGCAAAGTGAGCATTGTGAGGCATTTGAGTTTCTTCTCAGAGGTGAAGAACCTGAGTAGCTCCCATCTTTATAGATTAACATCAAATTCACAAGATGTGAAATCCTTTCATTTGGTCAAAAGTGCCATAGTGTTTGGTTTTAACCAGCCAGGCCCTAATTAAATGTTTTCAAAATTTGCTTTACGTTTTCCAAATGGAAAATTTTTATACGATGGATATGTCATATTTTGTAAGATGACATTCAATGGAAGATTTTCAACTTCAGGAACACAGTTTTTGGAGGGAGATAATGGATATTAGATAACTGGTGAGTCGTTATACAAATGTGTGAATAATCACTTGAACGAACATTCAGGTTGACTTAGATGATCATACTCTAGTTTCAACTATCAGCTTAAATATTAATTTATCCTCCCTCTCTCGGATTTACAGCAGAAAGCCATCACAGGCATGCCAACATTGTCTTTCAATTCAGACAATGAAACAGAGAGCATGGATGCTAAGTGTTCTACAGGATATTTGGACATGGGAGGAACCAGCAGTTTGCAGTCAGAAGTGTCCACCAATGCAGAAGAGCCAGAACAGCTCTGTGACCAGCGGGTCACAGGAGCTCATCTTGAGCTTGAGAGGATGAGGTGGCATTTTGTGCTGGCTAAACTGAAATGTGAACAGGAGGATAAGGAAAAGCAGAGGCTTCATGAAGAGAGAATGAAGCACCTTCAACACCAGGCAGTGAAAGGATCGGTAAGTAGGGAAACAAAAAAAAGGTTGAACCCAGTAAGGACTGAAACATTCACATAAGATGAACCCAGGACAATACGGTAAACAATTTGTAAGATTTTATTCTTTTGCATGTCCTGGGACTTCTTTTAAAGTCTTGACTAGTTGATCTTTACAGCTTGTACACATACTTAAAGAGAGCGGAGTTGTTCCACTTTCTAGAATATGAACTGTGGTAACATTCATTGCTATAAAATACATTAAAGAACAGTTAACTCACAAGTAAGAGTATGATGTAAGGATCCAAGAAAGTATTTTTCTCCTTATTTCCTCCCCCCAGTCAGAGGTATTGCTCTGAATGCCACTTTGATCAGTTTCCTGTTTCTACAGTGGGAGCAATTTCCTGGGTTACAGTTAGATGACTTGAGATAATAAATACATGAATAAATAATTAGATGAAAGAATCTCCCAAAGTAATGAAAGTTCTATAGACAATTAAGTCAGATTTTGCAAGCCTGTTTTTTGCAGAAGTAGATGAGGTTATCGTATGTTCAGGCATATGAGTCTGTGGTTAACAGTAGTCCAGCCCAGAAGAGACAATTTGGCAGAGTTTAGCAAATGGGACAGCTGCCAGTCTTGGTTGCCTGGGCTTTCTTCTGATCACACTGACTGTCTGTGGGCTTGACTCTGCTCCAGTTTAATGCAATTTGTCATTGGACTGAGAGATTAAGAGGAGTATCTGATTCTAAATCATCAAAGTTTTAGAGGTACTTGCAGTGTTTGCCTTCTCTTGCAGATTCTGTGCTCTAAATCAGGACAGGATAGCCGGGTATGTTTTACACACTAATCGTAGCATTCATGTTGTGGCTATACATAGGAGCTGAGATCATGCATAAGAATAGCACTGAGTTACGTACCAGATAACCCCCAAAGTTTTCCATATACATTTATTCATTTATTCATACAGCTAATCCATAGGCCTGGATAGGATCTCACAATTATATGAAGTAAATGTAGTTCCAATGAAATCAGTGAAGTTCTATCAGAGAAAAACCAGTGAGGATCAGGTCCAATGTATATTTTGCTAAATTATTGACATGCATCTGGTTTAAACAAATTAACTACTGGATTTTCTTATTAAAGTAAGACCTGAGAGATTGCCCATGAGCATTTGTAAGGGTGTGAAATGGCCACACAGTGGAAAACCTTAGGCAACAGTTTATTCCACAGACATAGAGGCAGATGCACAAAAGCCTTACCATGGACGTGCGCTTACTTCACATGACCTGCTTTGTGTACCTGCACACTTGTTCTTGCAGTAAATATGAGGTCAGTCACCTTCATTTCAGAGAGAGAAAGCTTAACTTATGTTATGGGTCTGGTGGGGATGTGACATTTGCCACTGAACACAGCATAGCTGATATGCTTTCTGTGCACACGCTGCCTTATCTCGCAGCAACTTTTCATGAGCCGTGAGTGCCAGAGGGCTAGGTGTGCTCAGGGAAGTGTGGACTGGATGCGTGACATAATGTGTATCTTTTCCTTCTTCTGCAGGTCAATGAAGGACTCCAAAACCTACTCCAGTCCTCAAACCAATACGCCTTGTTCCTTTACTGCTTCATCATCATTCATGTTATTTACACTTTAAAGGAGCTGGCCTTCTACATTTTCCAAACCCATTACATGTTCTGTTTTGCTATTGTGCTCTTCTACATTCTTATAAGGATTTTCCAAGATTACAGAAATAACAAGAAATATCCTTAAGAAAAGCTTCATACTCTACTCTTTTTGCCCCATTTTTGCTGCTTTTTTTTATCACTACACCAATCACACATGCAGGATTTCAGCTATCATTACATGCCTAATTAAGGAAAACCAACTGATTTCCTGAAGGAAATTGAGACTGAATGGCATCCTTTGGTTTCATGCTGTCTCACCAACATGTTTAGCATCATTCAGGGGCATTTACCTATACAAATAAAGTTACACACAATAAGAAATCATTTTGGAGCACGTTCTATTTTTATCTCACTTCCTTGGATTAGCACAGTGACTTGATCTTACCTATAATGAATTATCACAGAGAGGTTTCACAGTTGTGCTTGTTAGCATGGAGGGAGATGCTCGGGAGAATTTAATGTTCTGTTCACTACCATGTGCAATGGGCAGACTGCTTTGCATTAGAGTGGTCTCTCTCCCTGGGACAGAAACATTCTTCTCTGCTTTATGCCATCCTCTGTAATTGTACACAGGTTGTCTCAGCATTAGATCAGCAGGCACTGGTGAGTACACACACTATAATTGAGGAATCGTGATTTCTGAAGTTTCCACGCTGATAAGGGAAGATTACAAATACAGCCTAAATAAAAGGATTTTGTCTAGTGAGAATATGACTAGACCCTTTTAGTACTGCTTAAGTCACACAATAGAGGATATTTCCAGCTGAGAAAAATGAAGAGTCATCTACCATATGGTATGTCAGGTTAGACTGAGTACAATCTTGTCAACCTTCAAGTGTTGTTAGAGTCAGAGCATGATGCACCATTTATATCCCCATGCATGTGTCTTACTCTGTTTTATTTAAATAAGTCTTGTCTCAGTCTGCATTCTCTTTGCACTCTGTTCTTAACAGGAAAACAACCTAAAGAGTATTTAATAGTAAGGCTAGATAAGCAAAAAACCTGTTCAGGTCAGCGTGACATGGGTGTACTCCAACCCTACTCAGGTTTGTCATGTATCCATGATCAATCTGACTTCAGTCAAGATGGTGTTCTTTGGGCATGACACTGGCAATGTGTTTACAAAACCAATGCTATGTACAAGGTTGACTGAACCAAGGCAGTGGAGAAAAGAGTATCTCAGATCCAGGTGTGGTGACTGAGCTGTTTCCCAGCAGTGAAGGATGAATGCAGAGTGCAGGATCTTCTTCCGTTTCCACAGCCTCTGTGTTTCTGAGCAGTGGAAGGTTACAAGGAAGGTCCATTTTACATACACAGAAGGATCTGCAGAAGATCAGAATGAGCAGTGGCATAATCTTGCTGAAAGTGGTAATGAGGCATTGCTTGCTGTTGTTATGGCCTACATACACAGATTTAGAGAATTAGACTAATCAAAAATAAGTGAATAAAAGCTTTGCCCCAGCTGTAGCTCCTCTTTTTCCAGCAAAAGTAACCATTAGCTCTCATTGAAATCCCAAGCCTCTTCAACACCTTAGGATTTCTGTGGAGGGCAGTGATTCTTCATTTTTTTTTAAATGACTTAAGAGTAAGACCTGTAAATCAGCTGCTTTCAAATCAGGGTTTTTCTTTCATTAAAATAATGAGAATGTCACCCAAACAATGGAGAGAAGTCTATCCTTTGTTTTCTGCTGAATCCGAAAACACTGCAGATATCCAGCAGATAGCCTGGATTGTACATATGGTTTGCAATAGCACAAGCAACTTCGAATACTTCTCTTCATTGTTGGTAACTCTTGGATTTTAATCAACAGGAGAGGTTGTCTAAATATGCGTTTAATATTGTAAATTGAAATGACAGCTACAAATATAGAATCATAGAACTCTCCCCCTCTACTCCACTTTGAGCAGCCTGGCCTAGTGGAAGGTGTCCCTGTCCATAGCAGGGAGTTGGAACTGGATGAGCTTTAAGGCCCCTTCCAACCCAAACCATTCTATGATTCTCTGATTCTGAGGTATAATGGTTTGGGTTGGAAGGGACCTTAAAGCTCATCTAGTTCCAACCCAGTTAGTCACAGATGCGAGACCACTAGAAGCTCCACAGTACAGTCTGCACAGAAATGTCATTTTGGACACTCTTTCAAGCGATAGCTTTTGGGGAGAGGCAGAAAGAGTTATTAGTCTTTTGCATTTTATTTACTGCTCACAGGAGATAATACCCTTTAAGACAGCTGCCTCACCACACACACATATTCCAAACATTCCTATATCCCCATATCATCAAGGAAGAAAATTGGTTTGCCTGTCTCTAACAGATGCTCCCAGCCATCGTGGGTACCCATGTCATACTTTTAAACTTGCTCCCACATTGATGAGAACTAGATTTTTTCCTTTAAGTGGCAATTTCTATGTAGCTGCCTGGCTTCTGGGGGCCACAGCTCAAAAGACTGTTGAAAATAATCATAGGTAGTCATGAGAACTATCAATACAGCAAAGAACAGAATAACCCAAGCTCCTCCCTAAATGCACTGTGGTCAGCTCTTGCCCTTCACTGGGGTGACAAATACACCCTTGCAGCTCCCTGTCTGTGCCCTGTGCCCTTACTTTTATGACAGTAGGCACACTCATCACAAAGTAAATGGTTTCATGTGAAACCACAGGAAACTGGGTGGTTTCAGCTATTATAAGCCTGAAAGTAGACAGTATTTTACAGCTGGTTTGATTTCAAGAGAACCACAAGTACAAGAGCTTTTTCACCCTCAGGGTTGCAGCATGAAGTTACTCTAGAGTTCCAGAAGCCACTACGAAGAGCCCAAATTTCACAATTACAAATAACGCATTCAAATTCCCATGTGTTTCAGCACCTAATTTGTGATTTATTAGTACCTGAGTTGGGAATTACCGATCCTGGCAAACCAAAATGTTTGTCAATTTATCTGGTACAGCAAAGGCTATATTCCACAGCATTTATTTAGTGCTCACCCATAAGAATTATACCACCTGCACCAAACAGAAGGGCAAGCTAGGTAGGGAAAGGAAGACACCAACCCAGCAGCGAACCGAAACTCATTTCGTATTCAGCAACTTCACCCTGGGACCCTCTAGCCAGCAGTGTTTCTGTAGGTGAAGCTGGGGGTTTTAGAAGCCTGCAAGGTCAGCTTTGTTGCAAGAGCTTTTTGCACAGGCTCTTTTCAGTTAGTTGGTGACTTCAGACCTCAGACTGACACCCTGAGCCCAAGACTGAGCTCCCACCTATACACAGCCTTAGCAAACCTGCTCAAACCCTTCCTCTGTCTTATTTATATTTGCTCTTTCTTTGCAGTGGAAGGCTAAGGAGAGGGGACAAGAAAAAGGGCAGTGCAACAGAAAGGAAGATCTTGCCAGACCATCACCCACTGTTTCCACCCCCGGCGCTGAGCAGCTCAAACGAGCCCCAGCTGAGATTCGTTAGAGGGCAAGGCACATCACTGGGACCTCTCTGCTCGCACTGATCCGGCCGAGCCAGGATAGGCGCAGCCCCGACAGCGCTCCCGTTCTCGACGCGCTCAGGACTCAGCAGCTCCTTTGCCCTTGCCCAGGGCTCGAGTATCCTGGGATAGCCTCGGGATAACCTCGGAACTCGGCATCGGGAGCCCCGCCTCGGCCACGGCGGGGCGGGCTGCTCCTAGGGCAAGCAGAGAGCACGAGGAGCGACAGGCAGAGGGATATCACTGCTTGGAAAGGGACAAAGCCTCGGAGAGCTTCGGAACCGTGCAGGGGTGAGTGATATAAACCCTTTAATGAGAAGAAAGGGGTGTTGCAGGTGAGGTGGGTTTGTGCACCCTGATGTGTGTAAGACCCATTTTACTTTATTTTTCGTCTGTGGGATGCCAGAAGTGTTGCCCAGACAAAACCTGTAATAATTTGTGAATAATGATTTGCCTAATGCGAGGGGTGAGGCAGGATAGGAGGAGAAAAAGATGGTTTTGCTGAGTTGCAGCAGGGTCCTTTGTGTGCCCAGGAGGGCTCCTGGCTACTCTGAGCCTGGCAGGCAGAGCAGGGGGAAAGAGGGTGTCAGTAAAGGCAAAGGTGGGGACTCTGCCCTCCTGGTCCTATGGAATAATTTGTCTGTGGCAAAGTGTTAGGCACAGTTCTGCTAGCCGGGTGAAGTGTTGCTGGTGCTCTAGGATGGATGCTCTTTGCTCTAAGTATTTTTGGGGCTGGTTTAAAGGCCAGTACTCCTTGTTAGCAGTTGTGAGTAGCCAGCTTCTTCAGTATGTACTATGGGCTTAGAGAGAGCGGGGAGAAAAAACTGCTGGGTCTGCTCATACCCCTTTTAGTTTTGTTCAGCAAAGCTTATATTAATCTGGTTTAGGTCCTGCCTGGTGCCTTCTTCAGCTTTATAAACTGTAGGATTTACAGAATGAGTTAGGCTTCCAGTTGCAATGCAGCTGTGGGGATGACTCCCTGTTGTATAAAATCAGGGTGTAAAAAGTGTGTTTTTGTGTATATGAATGGATGGCCCTCCATCTCAGTGGTGGGACGTGAGGCCTGATTGGGTAAGTGCCTGCACTTGGTGTGCTGCTAATGACAGCCACATGTGGGCTCAGCCTCACACCTGAAACCCCACTGCTCTTAATCATCTTCCATTTTCTTTCTAAAGACCCAAACCAGTTGGTCTAAGTTACAATAATGTTCTGGAGTTATTCTTTTGTGTGTGTTTGGCTGCATAAGGGCTAGCTTTGACATGTGTGGTACGTTTAAAAGCAAGATGCTTTACCTCTCTGCAGTGATGTACTGTGTCTGCAAAAAGACTTGTCTTCTTGGCTTTTCTCTAACAAAATAAAAAGGTGTTTGTAGTGCTGTGGTTAAGTTCATTAACTCTGCACTTTAGGCATTCCTTCATGTTGCTTAGCGCTCCATGGGTTCAACTCCTTCAGGCTACTTGAAATGCCCTACCTTGGATGGGTGTCAGGGAAATAGTCATTTGGTTTCTTGAAAGCCATGGTCTCTTGAGGTATGTTGTCGCATTTATTGTTGTGAAGAGAATTTTAAAAGCCTGTCTCTGCTTTCATCCAAGGATGTTACCATGTAGAGAGCTTCTATGACACAGCCTGGTCCAGCTTTCACTGAAACCAGTCAAAATCATTCTGTAAACCTCAGTGGTAGCTGTTCTGGCTTGCAGAAGTACTCGGGAGTATTGCCACTCATTGTCCAGGCCAATGGGGTATATAGCAGTCTTGTTACAGCCGCAGAACTTTCCAGGTATGCGCACTGGGCAACAGCTTCGATCTGAATTGTTTGGTGTTTCCAATGATGCTCTGTTGGCAATGGAAGCTGGTGGAGAGTTTGTTTATTTGGGGGATTTCAGAGTACTTCAGCGAGAGAAGGAAGAAAACAGTTCTGTGTTTGCTTTCATCCGCATCCCTGAAATCACAGCGAAGAACTTAATTTCCATTACGAATTTTCTCCCTTGGTGCTCTGTTTTGTGTGTTCAGAAAGTCAAACTGCTGTTGTGAAACTCCTGCTATCCATGTGGTTTAACCTTACTAGAGAAAAACATTGAGTGTGTGTGACTTCTTCCACCAGCTTACTAAAATTGGACTTTGATGAAATTGGTCACCAGCATGAACAAAGGTGCCTTCATGTGAATGTTTGGGAGAGAGAAAGATGGAGAAAAAGGGTGAGGTGCATCTCTAAGATGCTGAGGGTGATTCTGGTTGGAAGGGTGGAACTTGGTGGCCTCCAGTTCCTCTGACTGGGGTGAACACGTCTGTGGGCTTTGCCATCTGTCAGGCAAGAGCAGATGAAACAGTAGGAACTAGTGGAAAGGTTTGCTTCTTTCTAGAAACCAGTCTGCTCACTGGCAAGGCAGAAGATACTGGACTGGATTTGGGGGTTGACTTTTCCAGGTGGCCTTCATTAAGGATTTGAAGAAAGGTAGAGAAAACTCTGGTCTGGTATAGTTTTCTCTCCCTAATTGTTTAGGTAGGGCACAGTCTAGCAGGCTCATAGTGACATTAAATAAGGAAAACCCCAGAAGAGCCTTTTGTCTTTGTGGGAAAACGGTACATAAATTGCCATTTCGTTGTTGGTATTTTTGCTGTGCTAGCATTTGATCGTGCAGAATCTGTGTGATTGCCTCTCGCCATGATCTTGCTGCTGGTGAGCTCAGAAGCAACGAAATGTGCCGTCGACTGCTTTAGAATTGATGGTGTGTTTAAAGATGATCACGTATTTCAGTGCATGCTTTTTTTGTTGGACTAAATCCACATGCAAAATGCTTTTCCCTGTGTTATAGCATCTGTAAAAGGAAATTAACATTTCCCTCCCCTTTGAAGCTTGCAGGAGGTTAACTTGTAAGCTTTGACATGCATCCAAGATTTCTTTAGTGGCCAGTGCTATTTAGACATCAAGCTTCTTAGGTACATACGGTAAAATGGGGTGAAAACCAGGTGTAACAGCAACACCCCCTGTGAATCGTCCCTGGTCTTAGACTGCCCTCTCTTGGACATCATCCGTTTCTGCACTGGGCTAGGGGAGGTCTCGCTGAAGAGTCATCTTTGCCTCCTGGCTTTTTAACTGACCCTTGCTTTTACATCTTCTTTAAATGTCGGTTATCCTTTTGGAGGAGTAGCTGGAAAGCTTCCGAATAATTCAAGGCACTTGTTGTCTACCCTGGGGTGAACACAACATCTTCTAGGTTAGTTTTTTTTTCCCCTTCCTCTAGAAAGAAGGGAGGTTGAGGGAAGGTTAGGGATAGAATAACCTTTCCAACTGTTTGCTTAAATCTAGCAAGGGTAGAGTTCCAAGGAGCCAAAGGAATGATGTGCTCCACAATGACCAAGCCTGGCTGAATTTTTGGAGGGATTTTAATGTTTAAGACCTCAACACCATGAGAAATCTTGCCCTGTGTTACTAAGCAGTGTCTTAAATCTCCTAGATTTTAATGATTTTGAATTGTATTCTACTTAAATGCTTCAAGTAATAACATTTTTAGTGATGTGACCAGGGTAGAACGGAGGTATGTGGACTAGAAGTTGTCTTGGCTGAAATAACCCTGAACTAGCAAGTTAGGCTGGCAGACCTGTTCATCCAGCTTCATTCCTGTGCCTAGAACAGAGGATGCTTATTTAATTCACCTGCCAAAGTTAGAAAGAACCCTACCAGCTGATTTGAGGTGGCAAACTCAGTGTGGTTGGTTCAGACAACACTCCCCTATTTTGCTGTTAAAGTGTGTCTTGATAGATTTTGGTGAGTAGCTTATTGCTTGTTTTAAGGAGAGAACTTGAACATTTCTGCTGGCCTAGGAGGTTATCTGTTTTATTTTACTGCGAAGCTGCCCTGGAGCCTGGGGTTTTTTTGCCCCATTCCATGGGATATCCTGAGGCCAGTGGAGAGATTCTTGCTTTAATCCGTGTTCTTGGCCCAGCCAAATATGCCCTTGACATTGAGAGAAAACCATTAGACAGAAAACAGTTAAGGCTGGCGGAAGGGAGGCAACCCAGAGCAGTGCTGTAGGCAGCTCAGGAAGACCATGACAGCTTAAATTGCTTTTGCTTACCCTGTTTTCAGGTATGTCATCTCAGAGCGAACCTATCTACCTTAAGGTGGAGAACTGCAAAAGGCTAGATTACTTTTTGGCTCATCGGGGGTCATGTTATTTGTCACTTCTTAATGGAATACTGGAAGCTTGGATCACCCCAGCACGATCCTGTGTCTGTGCTGGACAAGGATTCAGACAAGCCTTCAGCTGTCACGTATTCCCAACAGTGTTCTTCAGTTCACTGAATCGGTATCTGTTGTCAGTTCTGCTAACAGCAATTCCAATGGAGAAAATGCTTTTTCTTTTCCCAGGAGAACAAGGAAGTTAATTGATTAACTCTTCTTGGCTCACCGAAGTTGTAGCATCCTTCCAAGATGTCTAACTGAAAAAAGGATATTCTGAATCTCTGCCTCTGACAAAACTAGCTATTCAAGGGTGAAATAAGTTATTTTCTGTCTTATTCCTGTGCAGTGAACAATACCTCTGTCTATTAAAGCCAGAAAATGCCCAGTTTTTATTCTGTTTGGACAAGCTGATGTCTGAGAACGGTCTCCTATGATGGCAGGAGCATGTTCTTTCTGGAGCTTGTAAGGGGTGGAAAATCAGCTTGGCTCTAAACCTTAGTTCAGAGGTGCTGGATATGTAGCCACTCTAATAGCTTATTTCCCCAAAATGTTTCAGCCTTGAAGCTACGATGGAATAAGTCTTTTAAGATCAGTTGTTCTCCTGATCTCTGGCTCCTGCAAGGTTTCACTTGGTTTTGAATTTATGTGGCCTTCAGTGGCTTGCGGCTACTGTGGTATTTCAGCATTGAAAATGGGAATAACTAGCTAGTGAGGTATTTGTAGTGTTTAACATGCCTCACTGCGTTTTAGAGACTAGGACAAACTGTAGTGATTTATATAGAGATTTCTGGTGTTCTTATGATGCTTTCAGATCCTGGGGTTGTGGCTTCTAACCAGTGAGGTCTCAGTATCGTATTCTCTTGCCTCCCCCCCCTTTTCTTGCTAGAGAGGAAAGTCAACCAGGTTGTCTTTTAACGCCTTCCCCACTAAGGTGCTGGGACTGATATGGCTCTGTCAAAGTCATTTCTCCAACACCCTCTGCAATGTGACATGCTATGGCTCCTGCTTTTCAAATAAGCTGATGAGTAAGGAAGGAGACTTGACCCCTGCAAGCAAAATGTTTCACACTGTCCAAGTACCTTTTTTTACTCTTTCCCTTCAGTCCCCAAGCCTCATGGTTGACATTCATTGTTTCTCCCTTCTAGTGTCATTTTTCATTCACAGGCCCAGTAACTCTTTGGGGTCATTAATATCTCAGCCTCCACTGTTCCTCCACATCAAGATCCAATTTCACATAATGGGTGACATGGTTTAGTGGGAGGTGTCCCTGCCCATGGCAGGGGGTTTGGAACTAGATGATCTTTAGGTCCTTTCCAACCCTAACTATTCTATGATTCTATAAGTGTAGATGGGGACATGGATCAAGAGGGAGAGGATGAGGCGGTAGTAGCCTGGTGGGGACAGCAGCTGGGTGGAATGGGAGATGTGCTGGGAAACGTTGCTGTGGGAGACACATCAGATAATAGCATTTTGCCTTATTCCCTTTTTGCAGTAGGAGGGCAATGTGTAGGTGCTTTGGACCTTCTGAAGGGTAATGTCCTTGCAGTTTCCCCTGTGGTGACACGAGAGCATCTTACAGGGTTGGAAGGTTGTTTAGCCTGTCCAGTGATGGGAAGACTTCCATAAAGCACCTCCCTTGGTATCACTGCCTCCAGGAGCTGTGCAGAAGACTTCAGCTGTGGTATGAAAGAGTTCCCTGTCCAAGAGAGCAAGCAAGGGAGATCAGTGTCAGTGGAAACACCACATTTTATAAAACCAGAAAAAGGCAGCTCAGGAGAGGGGTTTCAGTGGGTCACAGCTACGGGTCATGCTGTGAGATAAAATGTGACTCCGGGATTCCTGAACAGCCGCTTGTGTTTAATGATGTGGATGAGCTCTGGCTGCAGCCTGGCCCTCCATGAGGTACCGAGGCTGTCTTCCTTTTCCCTACCTATTGCCAGGACTCTTTCAAGAACCTAATAGCCCTATATCTGTCCAAATAGTATTGAAATTGGGAAAATAGGGCCAAATCCCCTCTTGTAAGAGGGACAAGGACAACAGGAATTACAATATTTGCTGTTTCCACTTCAAATGATGTGGTAAGAACATTTGTCTTACAACAGCTCATTCTTTCTCATGATTGAGTTTGGTGGGTTTTTTTAACTTGATGTATATTGATATCAGCCTGCAGGTAAACTGTGTCTGAAAATCCTAAGTCAGCATCTTTAACAGTTGTATTTCACACATGATATAAAAGCATCCATACAAAACTCATCCAAGGAGTGGAAAGCATTTAATTTCCTCCCTGTGGGCTCTGTCCCTGTGTGTCTGCAAGACAAGCCATCAAAGAGTAGCAGAGCCAGCCAATGATGCTTTAATCCAATTGACTTGTGGTCTGTTTCACTATTGGTATATCTATCCCAGTGACCCCTGTTTGTCCCTTGCATGTCTGGGTAAGAAAGAGCATTAGCATGGATGTGGCTTCCACTAGCCACTGCAGGTTGACTGACTGCTTCCAGCCAAGAAGTGCCCTAGCAAAGTTCCTCCTTTGCTCTCCCCAAATGAAGCATGAATTCCAATCTAGCTCATCTCAGCTGCTAATTCTCGAGCCATGAGTTGGGCTTTTGTTATCCGAGATGTTTCCATGTGTCAAATCTGATTGAAATCATCTAACGGATTCAAAAGTAGTAGGAGCAGATGAGATGAACAGACTGTAAAAAACATACCTTGTTTTTTTAGGAAAGGACTGAAAACTGAGTTGGAGCTCAGGGATCCTTTTGTAAATAGACTCTTCTAGTGGAAGTTAGCTGAATAATTAAACCCATTTGACACTGACATACATGCAAATACCGAACCAGGCCTAGAAACTGATGGGAGAAGGCGGAGCATCCTCTTTGCTCGCCTCTGCAGCCCTTCCCCAAAAGATGGCAGTCTCTGCTAGCAGGAGCGTGTCTCCGGCTGGCGGATGGATGGGTTTCCTTCAGGTTCAGTCAGTTCTACGTTCTTCATTGGCTGGGTTTTTTCCCCTTCCCTCCTCCCCCATAACCTTTATCTTTGCACCGAGACCAGCAGCCTGTATACTTGACAAATATTTGCCTAGCACTGTAAATGCACACAGACTTAAAAATAACCTTTGAGTTAAACCAGAGCAGATTCCCACACAAAAAGGAATTGGGAAAAAAATAAACCCTAGCTAAAACGAAGCTGTCTAAACAGAAATCATTAGAATGCATGCTATGAATGCTTCATCGCTGCATCTCTGTGGCTGGGCTTCCACAGCTTTTTAAAATGTCATTACAGCTACAACTGTTCCCTAAACACAGTGCCAAAGGCCTGGACCCGTGCTCCAGTTATAAGGAAAGCATCCTGACTTCTGAGTTTGCTCTTTTTGGGGTGAGATATGAAGGAACTGAAGCTGTCCCTGTGTCATAATTCAGGCTCTGTGGGGCTGGCACTCTTTGCTTACCGATGGTTTTCTGGTGGAGCTGTATTTTATTTCCCTGCCTGGGCCCTACAGGGACAGTTTTCCTGACTTGCTGCAAGGTCTGATAGCAGCAACAAGCCGGTGGGTCCTCCTGCAATATCTGGCCAGTAGCCTTCAGTGGATGAGGGGGACCAGAGTTCATACCCGGATGTTTCCACCCCCTATCACATCCTTAATACACATGATTTCCTCATCTAATTCTGTATTCTTCTTAATGAAGAGCTCAGTGAATCTTAAGGAAAGGAGTGGAAAGCATCTGAAAAAGCAGCTAATTCTGTCCTTCCATCAGGGGACAGAAATGCAAGTTTACCTCTTGGAGCATTCAAACGCATGTGCTGGTTGTTGCTTAAAAACAAATGGAAAAACTGACTTTCCAGAATGGGTCTTCTGCACTTAGGAGCCTGACAATTACATTTCAGGCCCTTTTTGAGGGCTAAATTAACAAGGGTATCCTACAGAAAAATTCAGTGGGTCTGAGTTGCTTCGTCTGTGCAGACATTCTAAAGTACCTTTGTCTTTACAGCGTGACAATTTCCATGTCACGTCGGTAGGAATAGAGGCTCATCATAAGAGGAATTCAAATTAGCATGACACCGTTAGAAATTCCATTTAACTAAGCTTTTCATGTCAGTGAGTCTGTTCTAGGAGTGTTTTCTAAGAAAATCCTAATTGCTGAAGTATCCGATTTGCCTTCACTCAAAAGTTACGTGACTTACAATGAAAACCTGGATTTTGTTTGGTGTGTGGTGTTGGTTGTTTCATTGAGTTTAAGAATGCGTTTGACTGCCATACCCTGAGCACTTGATGAGTACAATATCCAGATGTTTGCCTTGCTACTGATTTTTGGAAGAGCCTTTGGTTCCACTGTTGCGTGCATTGAGGCTTCACACAGTGACTTAAGTAGCCCAAGGCCAACGGCATAGAAAAGGGCTAAGAGCAGCTCCACATCTGAGGGTAGATTAGAGCTAGAGGAGATTTGGATCAGAGCAGCAGTAGCTGTCAAAGACACTGAACAACTTCTGTGCAGTGGTAAGTAAGCTTGGGACTTCCTTTCTTGGGAAAGAAGCTACTGAGAGAGGATGGACGAGTCTTTTGACACCATAGGGAAGAAGATGAAAAGCAATTAGTTGTTTGCTGCTGCTTATGAGATCCAGGGGATGTGGAAAGTTTTTAGGGTGTTTGGGGTCTAAAGTGAGGGGAGGTGGTTTGTAACTTCACCTAAGCTGTTGAGCAGAGGCTCGATGTGCTAGAACTTCATGTAGGTTCAAGAGTTCTGGGTTTAAGGAGTTTCACAGGAGACCTGTGACTTGTGTTGAACCTGGCAGAGTAATCTGATGAGCTGTTGCCACATGCTTGTGCCAGGCATGTTTTTTTCCCCAAGCATCTGGTATTTGCCAGTGTCAGAAACAGGCCAACCGAAGGTTCAGAGGCTGATGTGGCCGAAAGATGGTCCAGTCCTCTGCGAGTGTTGTGATTTTTGAATGCCATAATAACTAATTTTCATGTGGATAAGAACCAGTTTGAAAGTCAAATGAGTGCAGACTTCAAGGGGTTTTGTTCTCTTTCTTTTTAAGCAATCATGACTTCTAAGGAACTCTCCTGCTTTTAAAGAAATATTTCATATGTGTAATAGGAAATTTGATGATCTGGATTATTTCACAGTCAGTGTAGAATTTGATTCCCTTTTTTACCCTCCCTCTTTCCTTGGCTCGGCACACTGCAGTTCCTCACTGGGAGCCAGATTCTGGGAGGTGAATGTCCCAACTCCCACAGAAAGTTTCCTGGAGACATTTGGCAAAGGAAGAAGTTTGGTTTGGTTTTTTTTAAGTTTTTGTCTTTGCTTTTTTGT
>JARCZZ010005471.1:22283-45191 GCA_030323915.1 Brotogeris chrysoptera
CTCCCCCCCCCCCCCCCCCCCCCGATGGCATTTGTTTTGCTCATGTCTTGCTTAAACCAAGAAAAGAAAAAGACCAACAGCAAAACCCAGCTAGCTGGTTCCGCCCTTGTGGAGAGAAGTACAGTGTTCGTGTTGGCCTTGCACACGTTGCAGGGAGCTGCTTAAATGCAGTCTGCACAATTCAAACAAATGAAACTGTTTCCTCTAATGTTCTTGAAAACTCCCATTTTCTTTCTTTCCCAGTTTAATTTCTGTGTGTGTTTGTTAGCTGGCATTCAAGACGCATTAAACTGCTAGAAAGCCTGCTTGGTTAGGTGCCGTCTGAACTTCCCAGTGTCGAGGAACAGTCAGTGATCTTTGTCCCAAAGATTTTTGGTTTACATTATATGAGCGTCATAGAGTGGTTTGGGGTGGAAGGGACCTTGAAGATCATCTAGTCCCTTCTTTATAAAACAAAACACACCAAAACCAGGCAAGAAACACTCACACCACCACCACCCAGCCATAAGTTGCAAGGCATTAATGAAGTTACGTAAGTATAACCTTTTTTTCTTTGTTATATTTCTATAATGTGCTAGGGAATAAACTTCCTAATCAGATAAGGAAAGGAATGAATGTTAAATGCACATTGCTTTAAAATAGACCTGGAGTTTTAGTTTCTTTGGATCTCTGTTGCAAAGATGTTTGGATCAAAGCTTATTTCTTTAATGACAAATAAATTGCATTAAAGACAATTATATGCCTTTCATGAAGATTCAAAGGCAGAGCTTGTCAGCCATGCAAATATTTTGGTACATGCGTTACAGGTTTCTTCTGGGCTGGGCAACTTCGAATTTAATTTAAGAAATGAGTGGGGGAGAATCGTATTTATAACAATAAAATCACTGTTTCAGAAGAAAAGAGTAGGAGCCTGTTTACTGCCTTCAGTGGGCCTTAGATCAGAAGCAAAATTATCTGTTATCTCTAATGCCCTTAAAATAATTGTAATAAACTTCCTTCTCTTCTCTTCAGTATTCACATGGAAAATCTTGTAATCTCTGCTAATTTTGAGGCAACAGTTTCCCTGACTTTATTAGAAGCTTTCCAGAACTGTGTTAATGAAACAATGAGACATGACAGGTTGGGTGTTATGGTCTAATAATGATCTGCCTTGGAGGTTAATGGCATTTGGCTTGCAGCCTCCTGGTAATAGGCAGCATGTGCACTGACTGCCCAGGTGTAGCATTATTAATTCGCTTTGGTTTACTGCAGGCTGTATGTGCATCATCTAAACATTCGGCCCGTTGTTCTTCAGCTCCAGCATAGCCTGGTGTTTGAGGAGAATGGCAAGATATTGCCAAATATAGGTAACGTATCTCACAATAGAATCATAGAATAGTTTGGGTTGGAAAGGATCATAGGGTTATCTTGTTCTCTATACCTTGAAAAAGCTCCAATTTTGACAATGAAACCTCGAGGACGAAGGGGCTGAAATGCCATGGGAAGCAAGTGAGAGCAGAGCCTGCTCCCAGGCTCCCCTTCTCCAGAGCTTGGAGGCTTTACAGGTGAATTCACCTCAGCCCTGGGATGGGAATGAGTAGGGGCAGCACAGAGCTGCATGAGGCAGGACATGCTCCTAGAGACACTGATGCGGTGGTGTATGTCTCTGTGTACCAAGGCAGTGTGCGCTCACGCATGTTCTACTTTTCGGTACTTGAATGGTTGTTGTTACTGCAAGGAGAGGTAACAGCATGTGGCTGCTGAACAACATATATGTCATTAGCTCAAACCCGGTGGAGGGGAGTGCTCTTTTTGTTTGGCTGAGGTGTGCTCCTTCAGGAAGAGGAAGAAGCCCAGAGGCTTAAGAACAAACTGTCTATGTAATTTCCTTGGGTTACAATGCAAACCCTCCTCCAAATCCTTTTGCTATAGTAGAAATAAGAAAACTGAAACCAAACCACCTACATATGATTGCATTAACATGGCCAAACCGCCCTGGGGGTGTGAAGTAGAGCACCGAGTACATATGCTGCTGGGTGGGCATGACGCAGATGCTGCTCTTGCATGAGACACCACTGCCTGCAGCTCTGATTTTGTGGGTTACTTAAAGAACCCAGGAGCTACCCTGCATCTGGTGGAAAAGGACCCAGAAGAGCAAATTCGGATCTGATTCTCACCTGATGAATTTTGTTTCTGGATAAACAGGCTTGGGACCCTAGCATTCATTTCAGACACTGCAGCTGTCATCAGGCTGAATATGTAGAGAATGACTATTTCTGCACTTGAAATCAGTTGCTTAACTAAGAAACGCTTCCAGGCTGAAATGCCTCTGCTGTTCAGAGGCAAAGAGCTACGATAGTGCTGTGTATTTGGCTTGATGTTTGTCTAGTAGAGCGATTTCTTCTTATGCCATGTTTTTTGTTTTATTAGTGGTTAAAATGGGAGTTTTTCTTAGCAGACCTATAACTACACTCTGCGGTGATGTTGTCCGGTGATAAAAATAGCCTCTTACATGGGAGGAGAAACTGAGTTTATAGAGCAAAACAAATCTCTTAAACGCTATCCAGGTAAGGATACACAACTGATTTGGAGTGAAGAATATTAATATCTCATAATTCCTGGCCCGATTGTTTCTGCTGAAACTTCAGTTCCTGACAAGAGCGAAGATGCTGCTCCTGTGAGGTTGCTGTGGCTCCGTTTTCCACGTGCGCCAGTGTCTGAAGGGGTGTCTACACAAAGGCAATGTCTGCAGCCTAACCACATGGGAGACCAGGTGTGCCGTGGGGTGGCGGGGGCTCAGGAAGCCGGAGCTCTATTTCTGTCTTTGTCAGGGACCTGGCTCATGACCTGGGGAAAGGCACTCTGCCTCTCCCTGCCTGTGTTTCCTTTCCTGTTTGCATACCCTGCGCACTCTTCAGGCAGTTTTCTCTGTCTCTTTTTGGCGTTGATCATCTACTTCTCATCTCTGAAGGGCTGTGGCCCTTAACGTCTGATGATGGATAAATCAAGAAATGGGGAGGTCCTTCATGATCCCAGCCAGGGATTTGCCTGTGAACAGCAAACACATCTGCTCTTTCCTGTGAAAAATAGGTGGTTCTTTCTGTCATGGCTGCCAAGTTACTTTTTCTCCACAGTTACATTGCCTTGATCCGAGTTCCAGAGAATTATTCGTATTTTTTTTTTGAAGGTCATGATGGTCTTGAAGATATAGTGCTGAAACAATAATTTGTTGTGTAAAGGTCTCTTGATGGTGAGAGTACATTATGAAGCACACTTACACTATGGAGTAGTGACGACAATTTATGTGTGAGTAATAATAAATCAGAAAAGAATCGGGGGAAACTATACCACCGGAGCCTGAGATAGGGGAGGAAGCTGCATACCCAGGTCCAGCTGGCAGTGAGGCTCATGATGTGTTCCCAGGCATTAGTAAGGGCTGCATCCACCTTCCCTATCTGATTGATCAGGACAGAGGTCCTCTAGCGTGAGAGGTAAGGGAAAAAAGAGGCCTATTTCTGATCCTGGTTGCAGTAGCCAGCTACCCTGTGGTTTTTGCCCTTAGTTTCCCCTGGCTCCCAGTCTGATTTCCTCTCCTCACCACCTCACTCTTTGCTTACACACGCATTGCTCCCTCGCACACCTCCACTCGCTCCATGAAGACATGGTGCCGCTCATGGTCTGACTCCAGTAGCTGCGCTCAGACCCCCATACACACGCAGGCACGCATGTACATTCACAAAGCAAATGGAGTCTCTTGCCCAGTGAAAGAGCTAGAAATGAATTTAATAAGAAGATGGGGCAGGGTGCAGCATCTTGTCTGAAGATGTACCAAGCAGTCAACTTGTTACATGTGACAACCTTTTTTTTGTCCCTGTACCTCTCCATTTCCCCTGCGCTTGTTCATCCCCAAATAACCTGAATCTATCCCCTTTCCCATCTCTGGTACCTTCCCTAAACATCCTGTATTAAGTCTTGCAAGATCTCAAAATGCTCTTCCCCCACATATCGTAATACATCCTTACTCCTTAGCTGCAACCCCCCTCCATCCAAAAGGAGCTCTAGTGTTGACCCATCTTCATGCCTGGACAGTCATCCAGGGCTGAGGCCCTGCTAGGACAGTATCAGGAGATGCCCAGGCAGTGTGTCCCATCTTCCAAGTCCTTAATTTGGGTTTCTGCCTGCCCTTGTGCTTCTGTGTTCCTCTGGGATTGTGGGGATCAGGCTATGGTGGGCTGATGGTTCCTGTGATGGCCTTGGGAATAGCCAGGGCAGGGTATTAGCTGGGTTTCCCCTCCTGCCGCAGTCTCTCTGTGCTTATTTGGGCCTCTGCAGATGAATTTTTATCACATATCGTAGAACTTCTAAGGTTTTCTTTTTAACTTCATAAATAGCTAAGGAAAATCTGAGTAAGCAGGAAAACCCAAATCTGTAGCTGCCTAATTCATGGCCACCCAATATGCTTAGCGCCTGAGAAACGCATGCATCATCCTTGTCAAAACCATACAGCGAAACCTAAGGCATAACAACTTTTCTGTATTAATGACTCATCTCTTGCTTGCTTTTTTCTTTTAACCATCATTCTTCAAGCCTTAAGTACAAAACCATAATTAGTACGCAGAGCAGATACAGCAACTTCAAAACCAGAAATCAAACGATAAAGCCGGAGGCAGCATAACCACATCTTGGTTGTCACTATTGTGTTACAGAGGCAGTAAAGATACACGGAAATGTATGGCTTCGTAGGAAGATGAGATAGGAGGCATTTATGAAGGTTAACACAACTTCTGTGCAAAAATTGAAGGGCTTTATCTGCTGATGGTAATGAACTCCCAGTTTTGTCCTTGTGGCAGGTTAGGTTACTTAATCTGCTAGTTACTTTTAGGGCAGGTGTGTAGCAAAGTGAGAGCCAGCAGGTTCCTTCTTCAACTCTACCATCAAGCTACCAAATTCTTCTACATGCTACCAACCTTCTTGTCAGCCTGGGCAAGCATCAGGCCAGAAACCAAGTCTGCTCTCCACCCTCAGCTACTGTGGAAATGGCTTCTTTTGCAAATGAAAAAGCAAGCTAGGGAAAAGGCACAAATCGTGAATCTTTTCTGTTCAGCGCAGTGCTGGGGGGTGATGGGTTGCTCAGCACAGAGCAGCTTCTTCCGGAGAAGCCCTTGCTTCAGTTGGAGTGGTTGAGTGCAGGGCAGTGGTTGGTCAGAGTTCATGCGAGACCTGGGTGTGGACATGCAAAGGGGTTAGTGACTACGAGCCAGAATCAGATAATCGGATAGTATCTGAGGTCTTGTCCGTGCTAACAAAAAAAAACCAAACCCAAATTGCGTAGTCTCAGCTGTTCCAGAGAGCTGTGTTTTATGCAACACACGAATACAGTTGAACTGGTATGCCAGAGTTGTGGAGTTTAATATTAGAGTATCTTTCCCATTCGTTCCTGTTTGTGAAACCATGAACAATGCTGGCAGAAGATACTTCAATAAAGTTATTTGCATGTCACTGTACCAATGGCCTCAAACAAACGGGCTTTGTCACTCTTACAGTGACTGCCTGATATTCAGGGAGGACCTTGTCTGATGGCCCTTTGCCTGCATATGGGCATCAGCACGTACAAAGCCATTGAGTGAAGCCCACCCCAGACACAGTCATCCCCCTACGCTTTGGTGCAAAAAGGAGCCAGGTGTGTTGCACAGGCAGGGAGTGGAAATCCGGCTCTGCTACTTCAAGGAGCTCTGAAAAAGGAATGAGTGGAGGCGAGGGTAAAGTCAAATGGGTTACCGGGGGAGTAGTAAAGTGTGGTTGCAAAACCTGGCCCTGATGTGTAACCTGGAAGAGGGGAACTGTATTAATAATGACTCTGAGGCACAATGGAAGCAAAGGATAATCTAAATGACTCTGCTGTTTTTTAATAAATATCTTGCATTTTCTTACTGAGATTATTTTCCAGGTGCAAACTCGTAGGAGAGGAGTTAGAGCTACTCTATGAGGTGCCCTGAGCCACAAGCCTTCTGTCCTCTCCCCAGATAGGAATTGCTTATATTCTTCTGAGCAGCTGTAGATGACTATGCCATTTACCCTCAGTGAACTTGTTATCTGTGATAATCTGGGTAAAGCAACAATGCTTCAAAGCAAAGATAAAACATATTTTGCCACCTGTGACCTATTATTCTAGTCTGTTTGTTATCCTGCATTTTGACCAGGTAGTTCATAATGCCTTTTCCCTTCTTCTGATAAGACAATTTATAGGCTTAATGGAGGTTTTCTGAACTGAAAACTGATGCCTAGCATCTTCTTTTTTTTTTCCCACGAGAACCTCTCTCTCTGTGGTTGCTTGAGGAAGTTGACTTAAGCAATTTAAAATGTAGTCGTGGCTTATTTAGAGAGAGATGCTGGCCGTTAACACAAAAATACATGCCTAAATATGCTAACAGGTGCAAGTGCTGTCTAATCACATGATGCCTACAGGAAACCTATTAACCATAGTGTTTGGGTTAACGACAGGTCATACTGATCATTAAATAGAGAAATTCAAATATTTTACTATATCCTTTTTCTTTCTTCTTTCTTTCTTTCTCTTCCTCCCCCTCAGTTTTTCCTGCTGCTGCCCTTGCTTACAGTTTTCTATGTTCTAGAGTCAATATGAAAGGTCGTGACACTGATTTTAATCAGCGACAGCCCTAGCTGTAGTAGGAACAGAAATAGAGGTGTGAGGTTAAGCAGATGTCAACATTCATTGTGAACTTCTGCGCTCTTTCAGGTCACAGCTTTCAAATGCTTTCTAAAACTGCCGAAATAAAGCTCCTGAAAACATACTGTGAGAAATCTGAAGCTGTCCAAGTTATTGCTGAGGTTGCCTTTGGCTCTAGAAGCCTTATGTAAGGCACTGCTTGGGTTTGCTTCTTGAGGGCTAGGGATTTGCTTCTTCATTGTAAGGAAAACACACACATGCACAACTTTGGAGTAGATTTCAACGTTAATGAGGGTGGGTCCTCTTCTATACTACCTGTTCTATCAGGTCTATAGTCTGGGCCCATCTCAAAGCTCTCTAGCCGCTGAGTAAAAATCTGTTTGCTTTCTGCATCACAGATTTCTGTAGGCAGGGCAACCCTGGTGATTCACCCTTAGCTGTGACCTAAAGCATTTCACACCCTTGATTTTGATGTGCTTGTTAGTTGAATGTTCAATGTGAAAGTTACCATTTTGCTCTTATGGATTTTTTTGGGTGGATTGGTTTTGTTTTTCCGTGATGGAGCATGTAACTACGTAGTGATTTTTCTGGCTGAAAGAGAAAAATCCCAAACAGCCTTCTCCAGCATCTATGCTTCGCAGGGCAGGAAGCACATCTGCCTGTCTACAACAGAGACTGTGCTGCTCAGAGCTTAGGTCTGCTGCACCTGTGTAGCAGGGCCAGTCTTTCAGCAGCAGACAAGATACAGGTCACTCTGCCCTGCAAATGGAAAAAGATAAGTGAATCATCTTGTTAGAAGGCTTCTCACTGTGCTAATCTTCTGTTGTCCCCAGCAGGAGAAGGTGACATGAAGAGCAAGATTTGCCTTCTGCCAAGGTGGGGTGGCTTCATGCCTGTCTGGTCTTTGCCTGCTAACGGCTAAACTGGCCTGCAGTGTACCTCGGATCTTGGTATCTAAAACTGCATTGCAGTTAAAATGTGTTGCTTAGCCAGTTTGTGCTGCTGACCGCACCTTTGAAACTCTATGGCAAATAGAAGCTGCTAGGTGTTTCCATTAGGATTGCAACTGTCCTACTCCTTTCGGTATCACGGTGGAAAAATTGGTGGTGAGGTACAATAAGGTAGAAAATACAAAAGTTGGACTTAAGTGCCAAATCTATAGATTTTGTGGCTTCTGTCTGATGCTGCTTCTTTGCAGGGTAGGAGCATGTGAACGGCGGTTCTGTAATGTTCCATAGCTTTGTCTTTCATTATAAACCGTTTCCTTTGGTGTAAGAGACCAAGCACAGTAACATTGTAGTATGAGCACCTAACCTCTGTTCATACACTAAAAGGTTTTCCACTTTTAAGCTGTCACACATGGATTTTCAAACTGTGAGAGTAGAACAATCATCTTTGTAAGGAGTGATGATCTAGTGATTAAGGGATTAAGATGCATCCATGGATAAGTCTGCATTTGTCTAACACAATCATTGCATGGTTTGGGTTGGAAAGGGCCTTAAAGATCATTTAGCTCCACACACCCACACCCCCCCTGCCATGGCAGGGACATCTTCCACTAGACCAGGTTACTCCAAGCTCCATCCAACCTGACTTTGAACACTGCCAGGGATGGAGCATTCATAACTTCCCTGGGCAGCTTGTTCCAGGGTCTCACCACCCTCACAGTAAAGAATTTCTTCTGTATATCTTTCATAGAAGCCCTATGCTAGTATAGGAAAGTCAATATAAATGGTGAATGGCTGATAATGTGTTTGGCCTCTTGCAATAGGGAAGGTATTTTGTTACAAGGTGCACAATACATCTTGGCTCACGTATGTTGTTTAACCAAGAGGCCTAGGACAGGCGATCTTGTAGGTTTATGAGATAGCCAGTGAGCCTGAATGTGGGCATCTGCATAGGCATGAATCAAGTTCATCTGGTTCATTGCATGTGAATCAGGATTGAGACATGACTACTAAAAGCAACAGATGTATCATAAGATACTAAAGCCAAGTATGAAAAGTATTTGGACGTTGCTATGGTTCTGTTGACACAAGAAAAATACCTTTGTGCTCTACTGAACCCACGCTATTCCACCATTTTTTCATTTCTTGTTTCCAAACACATAGCCCATCTGATGGAAGTTCAGTATTTTAGCCAATTGGGAAATAATACATAGGTAAAGAGACCACTCTGAAACACCTGACTTGGAAAGACATAAGAGTTTGCTTGTAAACTGGAATCTGGGTGTGCTTCTCTCATCCACATTTCTTTTGTGTTTAAAGCAATAGCAGGTTGCATAGGTATTCACCTGCGTCCTGAAGATATGCACAATAAAAACAATTCGAGAGGTATTTTTCTTATTCCACCCTGACAGCTGTGTTTGGGAGAAGAGTTTACCAATGTGCTCTTCAAGTTCGTGGCCTTTAAATGCTCACTGCGAATACTGAAGTTGAAAGAACACTTGTACACTTTATAAGGAGAGATATTACATAGAGCATTTCAGTCTTTAGCTACTTTGTCATATTCAGTAATGACCCATGCTTATTTTCACTTTACTTCCAGACAAACTGAGGCAAAAGAGGCTGTGTAATTTCCTTTCTGAGCTACCTTGGAGCTTTATGCTAGTGTAAGGGAAAAATGTCTGTCTTGTAAAGAGAAGTCTGCTTTACATCTTATATTTAAGTTTATATTTTAGCTGTGAACTAAATATAATAAAGAAATACTTCAATGCGTCTCTGACCAGGTCTGAATAATTCTTGGCTTGATTTTTTTCCCATGCTTATGGTAAAGCAGGTATGATTACTAACAAAGCCTCCACAATGGTTTGATGACATGCTTACAGAAAGACATTGCATACAAAGACATTCTAGGATCAGTAAAGAAGAATAGTTAGGTTAACTGAAGTGGTTTATAGCACTGAAATGCTTTGTGAGATATGAGAATCCCCAGTGGGCATAGGAATGAATGAGATCACTCTCAGGCATGGTCTCTTCCCATTCCCAGCAAACCATGGTTAGTCTGTGAATTGAAGCCTGAAAAATCTTGAACGGGACCAAAAACACAGGAGGCGAATAATTCATCCTTGCAAACTCTCCTAAATTTAAAAGTTAATGTTCATACTTGATAGAAAGAATACAGTTTAAAATTTGGGCTAGTAGGTCTCTACTCTGCACTGGAGCTTATTTTTTCACAGGATACGTAGGAGAGAGTGGATTGTGGGGTGTAAAGGAGGTAGAGGAATAGCTCTGGCAATGCTTTTACATCCTTTTGTCCCCCATTAACAAGGTTATGTAGATGACCTAATAAATAAAACCAGAGACAATTTATGGACACAAGATATCCACAAACTCAACACAGGGCAGACATACCTTTGGCAATGAACTGTGATTGATGTTTGAGCCTGGGTGGTAGGGTCATCTTTAACAAAGAAGAACTCATGCTCAGGGAAGATGTGGAGAACTTAGATGGAAACCTGCTTACTGGACAGAAATCCATGTGAAAGTGGGGAATAATTTCCAGCTTGCTTATTTGCCAGTAGATGTTAAGCCATGTAACACAGTTATCACCTGTCCAGCAGTTTCTTAACAGTGTTAGGAGTTTGCTTAGTCCTTTTCCTCCTCAGCTTCTTTCAAAACCAAATAGGCAAAATTAGCAACAAATTAGCTAGTCCAAAGATCTTTCATCTTTTTTCATCGTGACTGTATGAGTTTTATTGGGTCGTTGTGCATACCACCAAGATCAAAGGCAGGCCCTTCCTCAGGGCAGTTCAGTGATGGCTTTGAGTAGCCAGCCCTGTGTAACCATCTACCTCTTATCACTGCCAGTAGAGTGAACCAGGAGAAAGATTGGTGTTCGGAGAGTAAAGTTTGGGAAAGGTGTTTTTATGAATACAGTGTCCAAAATGCATATAGAGTCTTCTCTTGAGAAGACAGCTCTTGCCACTTCAGTCTAGGAGGGATTTTTCTTGTCTATAGTTAATCTTTGGTAGCTGCTGTTCATTATATGGGTAAAAAAGGAATATACCAGAAACTGTGGCTGCTAACATCTTGGGCAGTTGAGCATTCCAAGTGATAATTATGCTCCTGGCAACAGGTTAAGCCAGATGTTCAGGAACAGCTGCTATCAACCTGTTTGCAAAGTTAGTTGTTCCATGATATGATGGAATGATATGATGGAATGATTCTTGACATCTTTCTAGGGGAAGAGGGCATAAAAATGTGGGTAAATTGCACTGAATATAAGATGCAGTGATATGCCATGGTGATAAAATGTGCATCAGTAGTGTTGAATGAAGAATCTTGAAAACGACTGCAGCTCTGCAGAGGGTAGAAAGATATCTCCTGGGCATCATTATTCAGTGATTTCTGCTCATCAAAACGAGCCATTAGGAGTGGCATCTGGATCTGTTTCAAACAGTCTAGCTTTGAATTGTGGGAATATGACCTAGAGGCTTTTCTTCCATCACAGAATTCAGGTACTTGGGATTTCTTTGCTAGCAAGTTTTGTGATGAAAGGAAATACAAGGCTACAGTGGAGGGTCACAGGTACTTTACCAGCGGCACGCTGGAGGGAAATGCATGATAACCTTGGGCCTAACATTTCTTGAACCTTCATTTACTTGTGTAAATCCTGACTTTCCTTTATAAACAGCCCAGAAGGCAATCTGGGGATTGTGGGAGCAGTTGTGGGAGCTCCTGAATTGCTATCACAATGAGGATTTGATGAGTTTCCCGTATATAAGTAGACCATGCAGGGAAATGTTGTGAAGGAGCTTTAGTCCTCTGCTCTCTCTAATGGATTCAGAAGCGAGGTTTAGAAACATTGCTTTATGGGTAGTGAAATGTGATGAGGTTTTGTTTTTTTTGCGCTTTATACCATGCTTAAATCATCTGAATGGGGTGGGTTTGCATCTGTAAGTATGCTCAAAGGCCGTATTGTCTTAACTGTACATTTGCACAGATAATTCTGTCTCTAGACCAGAGTCCATTTGTGTTTTGTCACCCCTGAGAAGGGTAAACAATTCACTGTCTAGGAAATCTTTCTTTATGTGGGCTCCATAAGAAAACTGAGTAGCACAGAGAAGAAGATATGTATTCACAGTTTCTTAGAAATACAAAACTAAAAGTAGAGAAGCTTTACATACTGTGTGGTCTATCTGTAAGTAAACCTCAAACATACAGAAACCTAAATGATCTTGAATTTAGTTGACCAAATTATCAGCATTTATGCATGCAAACCACTTGATACTTTCAGAAGCCCAATGTTGACAAACTGTCTCATCATCACCAAGATGGATTTCTCACCAAAGAAGTTTCAAATTCCAGCACCCAGAACCTCTGGTTTTAAGGTCTTGTCTGCGCTAAGTCATGACATTTTCACTCGAAGTACCTTCGAATGAGATCCCAAGTCTCAGCCATTGGTATTCATGCGCATGTTCGCACATGAATGGACTTACATAAACAGGCATTTGTGTGCTTCATTGCTTCACTTTTCTCAGGTAAATTTTCGTAGAAAATACGTGGGCTTCTGGGAAGAGCCCATTAAAAACTTCTTATCAGGGCTGAACTGTTTCAGGAATCCTGGGGGGATGATAGAGTTTAACTGTAGTAGTTTGCTGTTTTTCAGAGGAATATTGCTAAAGGGCAAGCTGGGGGGGGGGGGGGGGGAGGGGTAATTTCACTGGTTTATTATTGAAGAAGCATAAAGGAAGTTGGAAAGTTCAGCTTTTTGAATGAGTGTTGCACAGTTGCTTTAATGAAGAAACATATGGCATGGTACTTGTGTTGTCTAGATGTTCTTTTCTGCTTACTCACCCCAAAGGGCTTAGTCTGTTATGGGATTTTGGTTATAAACATAAACATTGTCTAACCATTGGGAAGATTCTGTCTGTGATCAGATCTGCTGATGTTAATGTGTCCTTTAGGAGCTAATGAGAACAACTCAAGAAAAAGGTATTTCCATACTGAGGAAAGACTGTAGGGCATTACAAGAATTACGTAACAAAATTTGTGGCTATGCGTTTGGAAAGATTTGGGCTACGCGTTTGGAAACAAGCAATGAAAAAATTGTGGAATAGCAGGGGTTCAGTAGAGCACAAAGGTATTTTGTTACGTGAGAATTGCGTAACAAAAAGCCCTGAGAGTAAATGACATAATATTGTGATGTTCCTTTTTTATTGTTGTTGCTAAAGTATGTTGTTGTTAAACTGCATGAGGTCCTGTGTTAAGCTGTACTATCCAAAACCTAACTTTGATTGTCTGAAATATATGGGAGGGGCTGGAAGGTGTCTTTCTTTCCTCCCCTCAATTATAACCATTAAAGTGTATAAGCCTACATGTTTCCTGCTGCGTAAGTATTCTGCCTTTAAACCCATCCTTTTAGAACTAAAGCAACTGAGGAGAGAGGTGGTGCTTTCGGAGTCTCAGTCTATTTTTCTTACATTTTTCAGTTTCTTGACAATTTCTCTGCAGGAGATTTTGAGAACTTTGTAGAGTAAACCTCAAATTTATTCAACAGCTGTAGCTCGAAATCCTACAGTAGTGCAGTAGCTCTTATTTCCTGCCAGGCTGTTACAAACTGGGCCTCTTCCACTTCAGGAAAGTTTTAAGGTCCCCGTCCTTCATTTAGATCAGTGAAACAGGCTCCCAGGCCGAGATCAGGCTGCATTATGTGAGGACATGAAAGAAAAGAGCAAATGAGATGGGAAGGGTTAAGCATGAAAAATAACCACAGCAATAATGTGACCTTTCCTGCTGCTGGGCTGTAGACTATCATTTGTTCTGCTTGTCCAAGCAACGTATGGTTGTTAGCTTTGAAATGGGATTGAGGCGCTGTTACTTAGTTTTGTTTGTCTTAGCTCACTTTGTGCAGCTGAACTTCCTTTAGAAAGATATGGTGGTTCCTCCAGAGTACTTAAAACCAGCAAGAACAGCAGCGGGGCCAGGAGATGGTGAAGGAACGTGTGCAAGATTAGAGCTCTAGATTAAACTCAGCATTTTATCATCGCAGGGGCAGGCCTGTTAGCTTGCTATGAAGGGGTATGGTGGCTGCTCTGGAGCTCATTGTGTCCAGGCTGGTCAGAGCAATCAGGTTTAAATTAATATGTATTAACTGATACTCATGGTCTCATCCCTGCTGATATTTATTGCTATGATTTGAGATCTTAGCTATTGGTGATTGCTTAGCTATAGTGATACATGCTGAAGACGAAGTGTCCTACTAAACAGGGAGAGTGCTATGCCCTGGGGAATACAGGGGAAAAGGGATGTTGTGAAGCTGTGATGCTTTGTTTCCTAGTTAAGATCCGCTCTGATCAGCGGACCTGTAAGATTATTTTGTATGAAATGCTGGTTTTGTTGATGCAAGGGAAGATCCACTGGGCATGAGAAGAGAAGGTTCAGGGGAGACCTTACAGCAGTGTTCCAATACCTAAAGGGGGCCTACAAGAAATCTGCAGAGGGACTTTTAACAGACATGTAGTAACAGGACAAAGGGGAATGGCTTCAAACTGACAGAGGGGAGACTTAGATGAGATCTTAGGAAGAAGTTCCTCGCTGTGAGGGAGCTGAGGCCCTGGCACAGGGTGCCCAGAGAAGCTGCGGCTCTCTCATCCCTGGCAGTGTTCAAGGCCAGGTTGGACGGGGCTTGGAGCAACCTGCTCTGGTGGAAGGTGTCCTTGCCCATGACAGGGGGTTGGAACTGGATGAGCTTTAAGGTCCCTTCCAACCCAAACCAATCTATGATTCTGTGAGGAGGTGACCAAAAATAGCCTTGAGGATTCATACATAGTGTTGATGCAACACATTGCTAAGCCAGAAAGAAGTGCACAGCACTAGTGTAAAAGCATCCCTGGTGAGTGGTAACTGCTTAGAGAGGTAGAGGCTGATTTAAATATCTCCTCCATATTGTCATCGTGTGACTAAAATTCCTCTTTCTTGCTTCATATTTTTTTCTATCTATGGAAATTTCTGTATGTCTTCAAGGTTCCATTCTCAGAGGTGCTCTGAAAACTGTTAGGGAGAGAAAATCCCTGCACCAGAGAACTTCATATCTACATCAGTCAGTGATGCAAGGAAGAAAGGGGTGCCACCCCTTCCTCCTCCTACACCTTCTGTTCCTCCTCTATGGCTGCGGAGCCCCCCCTTTCTTCCATGGACAGCAGTAAGGAACATGCTGCAACCCCTCAATTTCCAAATGTAGCTTCAAGACTAAGAGTCGGCGCCTTTCAGCAGGTCTGTAGGTATCTGGTGCTAAAATGAGACAAAAAGCTACCGCTGGGGGTTGCCTGGCATGGTCTCCATTTCATTGTCCTCCCGCTGAAACCGATGCTCCTGTCTCGTGCCCTTTGGTGCACCCAGCATGCTGCTGTGGCCATGGCGGGGGAAGGCAAGTCCCCATGGCTTCCTGGGGCATGGCCTTCTAAGAAGCGGGCGCAGTGTTGTGGGGTGGGTGGTGGCGTTCGTTCCTCAGCTCTCCCCGTGCTGCCTTTTGGCCATCTCCACCGTGCCCTCCCTCCTTGCCGTGCCAGTGCCCGTCTAGCACCGTGCGCAGCTGGGCTGTGCAGCTGGCGTGCCGGGGGCAGGATGCGAGGGCAGCCGCTGTGCCAGTGCCCCTCGCGCAGGGGGGGTGTCCATGGGCTGCCTCCACGTCCGCCGGAGGAGCGACGTGTCTGCCCGTTCACCACTTGCATGTGGCTCGCTGCCCTCGCAGCTGCCCCTGCAGCTGCGGTGCTCTGCCCTGTCTCCCGTGACCCCCCACGGGAGGAGGAGTGTGCCTGTGGGATGCTCATGAGGTTGGGAACTGTCTATCCCCTGCTCTGCCGAGTGTGGGAGTTGCAGCACGGAGCGGGCATCCCATGGGGCAGGGCACAGCCACCTCTGAAGGAGCAAAATATAGATTGCGCCAAAAAAGAGAGAGAATTCGGGAGGTGTAGTGGGGGTGGTAAAGGCTGAGCTTCCTTGCTTTGAGGAGCACCATCATCCTATTCCATTGCTCACCCTGTATCCCTGGTGACTCTAAAAGATATTCCATCTTCTATCTTGTTTGAACGTGCATTGCCCTGTCACCTCCTTTTCACCCGCATGCTCTAGTTAGTGAGCTTCCCCTTGCAGTGCTCCTAGGGACAAGACTTCCCTCTCTTCGGTAGTTTCTCTTAGGGGAGCATTTGTTAAACACGATACAGTCTGGAATTAACATCTGACATAAGTGTTGCTGAAAGAAAGTGGATCCCACCTATTGTGCAGCAGGTATAATGGGGCTTTTTAAACAGCACAGTTTGGGAATAACCCAATTCCTTAATGAACTCTCTCTTTCTACGCCAAACCCAAGCCGCTCAGGCAGTTTTATTCTTTTCCCATGTCTGGGAGGCAGTACAGTGTTTCAAGACTTCAGTAAAGCTACATGTTGATTTTAAATAACACTTGTGTCTTGAGGCTGATTGTGGGGGATCACTGTCATTATTCAGTCATCTTGTTTAAGCTTACTAACCAGTTTGTTGTCAAAAATATCTCTGCCTTGGAAGAAACCTGACACCTTTTTGCTCTATTTCTTTAACAGATTAGTTTGCTTTTCCTCTGCTTCTGTGCAAAGGGATTCTGCCACCCTGGAACCAAGCTCCCGTTTGAAATAACTAGCATGTACCTATGAAGTACTCATGAAAGGATTCAGGCTTTTTGTTTGTTCTTTAATTATTCCTAATTAAACATCAGAGGATCACTTCAGATAGTTGAAAGCTGAAGTGCTTTTTCTGCACACAACTCTTCAGATCCATCAGCTCTCAGTTATTTACCTGCCAGGGTATTGCTGATGAGTGGCTTGGGTTTGTCTCCTGTGAAAAAGAAGAGAAACAAAAGCACTTTTGAAAGTCTGGTTTCTGTGGGTGGATATAGGCTCTAGCTAATAGTTGTCTCATATCCGTATCCACAGCCAGGCTCCAGCTGACATGGAGGGTGCTGCTACCTGAAGGGTCTTTGTTCCAGGAGTGGGAAAGGGCAGGATGCTCTTCCTTTCCCCCAGGAAGTGCTGAAGGTTAACCAGGTGAAGCCCACACGGAAGTAGGGTTGGCCCCTGCTGTGGCATGATAAGCCTTCACCCCATCTCCATGGACTGGTTGGGGACAAGAAGACTTAGTGATTGGTACCTCTAATCCCCTAAATGCCAAAGACTTTCAACTCCGGATGTTATAGATGACACATAAGGACTAAAAGCTTCTGCCATAGCCTGGGATGTATTGTAGCAGTAGTATATTTCTCATGTTTGGCTTATGGCTTTAGGAGGGAATGGCTGCCTGGATTTTTGTCTGTGGGTGCGTTATGCTTTGTCTGGGAGCCGTTGCTTTCCCAGATTTAAACCATGGTACTGTGCTTGTGCTATCATCCTGCTACAGGCTAAGAAAGAGAATCTTGCTCACTCTCCATCCCCATGCCCTTTTACAGGTATATCCAACACCTTTCAGACAGCTCTGAACCACTCATATTAATATGAGCCAGCCTAGTAATACTGATAGTAACCTTGATGGTAAAAGTGGAGTGCTCTGTGACCTTCTGACTCTGCAATGTGATTGTCACTTGTTCCACAGACGGTCTGGGCAGCTAAAGTATTTACAGGACCAGAAACAAGCCTTTCTCTGGTTATGCTTATACACTGTGACTGATACTTTGCTTTCAAAAGCAAGGGTGGCATGGAGATTTGCATGTGATATTAAGAAGAAAACAATACTTAAATAAATGAATTCAAGCCAAGGCTTCTAAGAGATTACGATTTCAAGTTTACTGGAATTGTGTGTGGGCTGACAGTGTCGCCCTTTGTGACACTGTCCTGTAATTGCATGTATTCCCTTGTAAGTCTCTTTGTGTCTCTCTCTATTCCTATTGACTCGTGACAGAAAGCTCTGAGGAGCACTGGTGGGTTTGTATTGAAGCCTGGGATGGCTGTGTAATGAATCCCTGAGTGGAAATTTCCATCTGCACTTCTAGTTTCTGTCTCCTGCCTTGGATTACCTATATATATATATATGGCTCATGGTTTAGATGGGCTGATGAATAAGGAAGGTCCCGGTCCTTACCCAGGTCCTGATTGTGTTGCTGGCTCAGGGGATATAGACTCCTCCATGCAGGAGTGTGGTCAGCACAGCACAAACTCCCTGCTGCCTGCAAACAGGCATTTGCTCACTGGACCATCTTAAGCCACTGATTTGGAACCTACCGAACGTATTTGTGACCCTCCCAAAGCAGTGAATAAGATTTTATTTTCATTTAAACATGTTCACATGTGGAAGGCACTGTGACCCCCTTACATCAATATATAGCCTGAACCCCTGTGAACTGCAGGGGCTGTTGCAATAAGATGGCTTTCTGCCTTTAAGGTTTAGCAGAAAAATTCTGTAATGCCTGGGTTTTTTGCTATTACTTGCAAACAGGAAATGAATAAGCAAAGAAAGACCATTATAACCATGGTTTCAGAAGCTGTTCAGCTCTAAACAAAGGGATTTCTTCACATTCGACCTCATTAGTTTGATTAGTGGGCTTGTAAAGTGAAGCATGAAAATGAAACATGACATAGACATGAATCGATTGCAATAAAATCTACGCGGACAGCTGGTTGGAAATGAAAGGATGACAGCCCTCTTCTCTGAGCTGTTTGAAAAGTTAAGTTTTCAAAGTAGCTCATTCTTTAGAGCCTATAATTTATGTTTGTGTAGCTGTTGAGGAGAGACAATAAGAAGCTAAAAAAATCCAAGTGAGTCAGGTGATTTTTAATAGAACAGAAAAACCCAAAGGTGTAATGAATTAGCAGCAGAAAGTAAATGTTGTGCAGGAGCCCATGGTATTGGGTGGAAATGGACGGCAGTCTGCTTGTTTCCGTTTCAAACATGGAGAGAATAGTTGGCACTATTTCCAGAAAGGCCTCCTTGCACCCTGCTGACTTGTCCCTTCAAATGCACTCTGTCCTATTTCCTTGTTCATCGCAAAAGTACCTGTTTGCTTGAGTCTTGACTGGAGATCCCAAAGGAGAGTTAAGTTTATTCTTTCAGCATTAGTCCACTCACTGGCACGGTGTGGTGCCAGTGCAACAGAGTCGCCCGTATCTATCATTAGCTGCACACTGCAACATACTATCTTTAAAATGCAGTTTAGAATGCTTAATTTTCTTAATAGAGCTTAGTCCCATAATCCCATATCTCTTTGGGTATGGACTGATTGAGTTCTACATGTGTCTCACTGTCAAAACTAGGCCTGTTCAACTGCAGAGTGTGCTGCATGTGACTGTCCACATCCTTTTCCTTTTGTATCTCACTTTAAACAAAGAGTGAACGAATAATTTGAATGTATGTTTTGATGCTGCTGCAATACTACTTTCAAAGATGAGTCACGGCAGTGCAGATAAGATCCCAGAACTCCTTTTGTAACTGTGTGGTCTGCATTTCCCATAAGAGCATCTGGAAAAAGGATTTCTAAATGCTGATGGATGCTGTGGAAAGACGAGCTGGAGATGTTCACTCAGGAGAAGACTTTGGCATCTTGCTGGTGAGGGAAGATGGGGGCACAGCTGGGGAGTGCAGCAAATTGGGGAAGTACCTGATTGCTCTGAAATCAGCTATTGTGAGTGAGGGCTGCTGAGCACAAGTGAGCTTGAGTGACCCTAGGATGCTGCTTTTGGTCTTATCAAGCTGCTGCAGTCATGGTTGGCTCACTGGGAAAAGTAGGGTAGGACATGGCATAGCAGGTGTGCTATGCTCTTGCCCTTTGGGCAGTGAAGCTTGGAGGTCTACTGTGAAAGTGGAAATGACAGGTTTTGGAAAGCTGCTTGGGGCAATTTCCTATTAAGCAGCTTTTGCCATACGTGATGTTGCTCTGTGTGAGTGTTTCATGAATCGTGGAAGTAATGCACTGGCAGGCTTATTTGCCCTCTACTATATATAAGTGAATTGCGTGTTATCTACATTAAACCAAAGTAGATGGGTTTCATAGAACTGATCTATGTTGGGTCACCTATGACAGCATGTGAAATGAACAGTTTATTCAGCCACTGCTCTTCTGACCCACGACTCAAGGAACAGCAGTGTCTGCTGGGCATAGCTGCAGTATGCCCTGCAGCACTCCAGATGCTCCCACGTTGGGGTCAGGAGTAACCTATGGAGAGCAGGGGTTCCTGCCACAGCCTGCAGAAGACCCATTTTTCTTGGGCTTGCTCGGGAATGGTCATCCCTCAGCAAGTGATTTGTAGTGTAGTCTTTGTTGACATATGGGATTTATTTCCTTGGTATGAGACACGACACCATTTTGCCTAAAAGAGCCAGGATCCTGTTTGGGAGATTTCCATGGAAAGGAGGCACAATGTGTGGAACAGGGATGGGGAGGAAGGAATATAGGAGTGTCCTGTCTACTTTCTTGGAAATGTCCTGGAGAATTGCTCAACATAACTTTCCTGCTTTCCTGAGTTGTGTTGTTTGGGATCCGGTCTCAACATACCCACTGGGGAAAGGATCCTCCTGGTAGGTTTTGCAGAGGACCACTTAGAGCAGGTTTCAGGATACACCTGTTCAGTGTGCCCAGCGTGGCAGCCTGCTCTTCAGAGATACCTGTTGTGGTTCTTGGATGCTGGGCACAGGCACTTGTCACCCTGTTTATTATTTTCAGCACAGGTTGGTAGAATTTGTGCACTGAACAGTACAGAAATCCTGGATAAACAAAATCATATTTAGCTCTGTGTGTGTGTGTGTTTCTAAGACAAAACCTCAGTGCAAACAAACCCTGCCCAGCAGGGACTGTGTTGCAGAAAGAATGAGGATGCTGTTGACTTGAACGATTCCTGTATTTCCAATGAGCTTAAATCGGTTCCAGATACTTCATTGGTTCCTGGTTCTTCTGCTGGTTACCCAGACAAGCATTTTAGTTGCTTTCAATTTTTTTTCCCCCCTAAAGATGCTTTCTTCTTGGTTTTGCGTGGGGGGGAGGAGGAAGAACATCTAAGAGGGGAGCTTGGAGAAGTCACTCTAAATATGAAAGCACAAGTTAAGTTGTTTATTTGGTACATTAAGATATAATTAATGGTTACAAAAGCCAGATGTTTTGTGTACTTTTCAGAGTGCTTGGGTGGCTTTGCACAGACTATGCTTGCTGTGGGTGCAGAGAAGTTAGGGGTGCTAGATAAAAGCAAAACCAGCCCATAGCTGTTCAAGGTGTTGCCTGTGATTAAACACAGATTCTGCGGAAGAGAGGTTTTGAGCAGGTTGACCAGAAATTGAAGTATTCAGTGTTGGTGTCTCCTTTGTTTTTGAGATTTCTGTGGTGATCAGACTGGCCCTAAAAGAGGTGATACTGAGCACTCAAAATCCGACTGAAGATTAAACAAATTGAAGTTGTGAGTGACAACCTGTGTTAAAAGGTGTAGATATGCTAAAAAATACAAGCACCTCTTTAGCTGAACAAGGCACGGGAAAGCTCATCTTGATATCTACAGCTGAAATCAAAATGATGGGGATTAACATGTTTTTAATAATTTATTATTTATTAACCTGTTCTCCCAGTCAACTTCCATTGGTTTGCTGTCTGTGAACTCCAGTGTGTTTTGGGGGCTGCAGTTAAGGACAGCACTGTGTCAGCAGAGAGGCGATGGTCGCAATTAGCGTTGCTAGCTCTTCCAGGAAAAAAGCCAATAGATGTCATGCAATGCGTCTAAAAATGGATGGTGACGACATCGATTTTATGCTTCATTTGATCCAGTGTAATACTGTTTTGGTGCTGCTGTGTGGAGGAGGGGATGAATTAAAATTACATATATCTGTACTGATCTTAAGGCTTATCAGAGGAGGGCCATTTTGTAGTTTGGTGCCTAAAAGTTTATACAACTTCTGCTACAGAATGAAACCAGGGAGCTGTGTGGCCTTCAGTTTGGGTTTTCAGCAGTTGCGGGGAGCTTTTAATTTGTGCTTTTCTCTTCCATCTCAAACCTGGCCTTTACCAACACCTTGAGAAATAGGCGGCAAGGCTTGAAAGCTGCTGGACTTCTTCCCTAGAGAAATCAGTTGTGTAAACAGCAGTAAGTGGGAAGATACATCCCTGTTGTCTTCAGAAAGAGCCTTCTTCTGTAAAAACTCTGCTGAAGTGGCATTGTGATCACTTTACTGCCATTCTTTCTGGTGGACATACGAGGGGGTTTTAGTTTGCCTGCAGGAGTGTTAACCTTTGAGTTCTGTCTTACGGGTATAACTGGACAGAGATCCCTGCAGGTCACTCTCCTCTGGGACACCCTGGTGTTCTCAAAGTTCTGAACAGCCAAGCTCTGGTGTGAATGAGTGCATAAGGCTTGCCTAGGGCTGAATATACGGAGGGATAAGCTTGTGCTCAGAAGGAGCACCCTAAGAGAGCTTGTTGGTGTCTGTCAAGCACATAGCAGCATCTGGAAGTGCTTTCACCAGTGTATGCAGCTCTCTCTATCTCAGGCTTAATTTTTGTCCTGAACACGCAATTATTTGTCCAGGGAGAAGTTTTGGAGAGCAACAAATTTGGATTCTCTTCCCACTGGTGTTAGCTCTATGGTGCTGATACGACTACAAGAGCAAGCCCATACTAACTCTGCTCCTCTTATGGCTGGGAAATTGTTCTGCCTTTAGAGTTCAGCTGTCTGGGGAAATTGCCCAACTCTGCTGTCCTATCCAAAACTGCAGGAGAAACTGTATGTACATCTGAAATGTGTTAGGATTTTGCTGGAAGCACAGCGTCCAGGGGATGACGAAAGAGGTACTGTCTGTGAGCCAGCAGAACTTTTTCATCCATACCTCACCATCGCTTGCTTGAGTAGCAAATGGAAACAGACATCTATTGGCTGAGGAAAAGACCAGGAATGAAGACTAAGCAATAAAGGTTGCTTGATGCAGCCAAGAAGCATGTTCAGCTGTTGAGACATGAGAGGACTTTTCGTGTTCGGCGGATGAACAAGCTGTGGTTTCTCTCTAGGACCTATGGTCCTTCTGGAGCTATGTGCTGGAGTGTGACACCAGTGTGCCTGGAAGAGGCAATGCTTGAGATAGGTGTCTTCTGCACAAGAGATACCTGTTTGTTTGCCTTTGCAGGTGCCATGGGGAGACCAAGCCACAGTCCCAGGAACTGTTGGCATAATGCCTTTTCTTGCAAAATCCAGCCCCAGTAAAAGTCCTTCAGATACCAACAGTCAGAACTCAACTCATTAGCTCAACAATCATGTAATTAAAAATTATAACTGGGGGGGGGGCTCACTATTGTTTACTGTGCAGTTGC
>JARCZZ010005472.1:0-22522 GCA_030323915.1 Brotogeris chrysoptera
ACCCAGCAGTAACTGAAAACACTGGTGTTATCAGCGCTGTTCCCAGGCCCAAAATCAAAAACACAGCGCTGCACCAGATACCAAGAAGGAGAAAAAATGACTGCTACTGCTGTACCCATGACAGTTGTAAACAGCAAAAAATTGTAAAGACCATAAAGCATTAATACAAAACCAAAAACAAAGTTGAAATTGTCAAATTGCAGTATGCAACTTCTTGATTAAAACTCTTTGATTCTAGAGATCTGAAAACAGGTAATGTAATTTTAATTCTTATGAAGAGCTCAAGGGAAGGTCCAGGGAGTTTCCAAACAGGAAACTTCACATTTTTATGGGGAGCAAGTATTTTAAAGAATAGAGTCATTGGGTATTTGAGGAACTATAATATATTTGGAAAGAATCGACGTGACTTTCTTAAAAAGTCATAGCTCACAAACATATTGCAATTTTTTCTTTTAAGGCTTCAAGTAACACTTAGACAAGAAAGATAGAGTAGGTTTCCAAATGGCACTCAACAAGACCATTAGAGAAACTATCAAAACACAGAACAAGATGAAGTATTCCTATGGGTAACTAATTGACAGAAACAATGGATGAGAATAAAGTATCATTTTTTTCACAGAGGACAGACATCACTAGCAGAGGCCTATAGAGACTTCTGCTGGAACAGGTTCTTGATCAAATCCACAAATAATCTGAGACAGTTAATGAAGAGTATGACTAAGTTTTATGATGATCTTATGGGTATTAAAAAAATAGAGCAATTTCTAGTAAAAATTAGACATGAAATGGCATTTAATGTAGCTGAAAGTTATTCAAATTGGGAAAAATATTAACTTTAAATATACAAGGAATGGCTTTGAACTGAGACCTGATAGTTCGATAAAAAGATCAACCTGGTACTAAAAAAAGGAAAAAAAACCCCAACCATTTAGAATTAAGTAAAAAAACCCAAACAAACAAACAAAACAGAAAACATCAGTACCTAAAGGGGGTCTACAAGAAAGCTGGAGAGTGACTTTTTTTACAAAGGCATGTAGGTACAGGTCAAGGGGAAATGGCCTTAAACTGACAGAGAGTAGATTTAGACTAGATATTATGAAAAAAATATCTTCACTATGAGGGTGGCGAGGCACTGGCACAGCTTGCCCAGAGAAGTTTTGGCTGCCCCATCCCTGGAAGTGTTCAAGACTATCAAGTTGGAAGGGCCTTTGAGAAACCTGGTCTAGTAGAAGGCGTCCCTGCCCATTGCAGGTGGGGGTTTGAACTAGATCTTTAAGGTCCCTTCTAATCCAAACCATTCTATGATTCTAGAAACCCTGGCTTTCTCGTAATGTCTTACTGTGTATACCCATGCAAAATTATAAATGGAAGATAGTTTCCAGTTTTGATATATTTTTTCTACATTTATTAATGAAAAATAATAATATAAATAGGTAATGCTGTTATTTAACATCTGTAAAACTTACCTAGTTAATATTTTCATATTTTTTTCAGGATAAATTTTGATAGAGAAGATCTGGGTTTTAGTGACTTGTTAGCTCTGTCACAAATTTATGAAATGTGCCCTGTGCAGCAATATCTACAGATGCCTTGGAAAGGAAATCAAGCATTTTGATCTTCTGCTTCGAAGTGTTTTCCTGTGTTGCCATGGTATCAGTGATAGCTATTCTAAGACATTGGCTGTGGAATATCTTTGAAAATATACCTAGACAACACATAAATCATCTGTCCTCTAATGCTTCTAAAACAGTGACAAATCTTTCCATATTTCAGTGGCTCAGAGTGATATGCAGCCATTATGTTTGTGTAAGGAATCCTTTAGGAAATTTAGTTTTTGAAGTTTTTGTCTGCTGAATGCACCTTATTCAAGGCCTTTTCAGTTTCCACAAATTTACTAAAATTCTATATGTGAATCTTGACAACCCTGTGCATCCTTTCTGGTTCTCCTAATTATGTTCACTAGCTTTTAAAAGTTAGAGCTTAACAAATGTAGTAAAAGTTTATGTAACTTGAGAGACCAAGGCTCTTACTCTTCTGTGAAACGTTTGCTGGCTTGTTGCAGGCTGCCTTATTGAGAAGGTACTCTCCACAACTTCCAGGACGGCTCTAGACCTTTCTTGCCCAGCATGTATCTTCTTCTTCCTAGGACAGTGACCAGATCCTGGAAATCCTTACAAAAGCTGGAGTTTGTGATTTGCAGCACTCAAGCTAATCTCAAAAAAGTCTTCTATCAGGCAGCTATCATTGAAGCCACCTATACAACTACACTGATGTCTCATCTCAAATTATGAAGTACTTATAAGTATGTAGCTCCTTAGCAATAGCAATGCTCATGTGTTTTTTCCTCAAAACAGAGGATACAATATTGAAAAATTTCATTGGTTTCTATACTGGTACTGATGTGTTTAGTTGTTTGGCGGATAGAAGGAAGAGAATTAGAATACTGAAACAAATCAATTCCTTTCTAAGGAAAGTCAAGTCTTTTTGAAAATATCTTAAATCTGCAGTTACTGTCTGTTACAGGATAATTATAGTCCAGCTGGTATACTGCCCCAGTAATGTATTACCTAAATGTAAGATAAAACAGCTCTCAAAAATCCTAACAATAGCTCCTGAAGAGAGGCATGGAGCTTGTTTTAACTTAAAATTCACTAGCAAATGGATTGTTTCCAGAAAAATTGCCATAATGTATATAGGTTTACGTAATAAGTCTCAAATACTAAAATCATTACTATGCTGATGTAACTGACTATCCGATGCAGTAACAGTGAAGAAAAACCCCAAAGGAATCAATTATATTAATGGCATTTTATCCATAGAAGAATCTCTGCATAAACAGCCAATTCTCCTTAGAGAAAGCCAAAGAAAAACTACTTAGAATTTTCCAAGAGCTGTCATAATAGTCCTTATTAACTGAAATTTAGTATTTGATACAGGTTATAACAGCAGTGAAATTTAAAGACAGGTGTTAAAAGTCACTGGCTTCAGCTTTTTAATACTGAATTGGAATTTGACATTACACAGCACCTCTTAGTTGTTGTAGTTACTAATAAATCAAAACACAGGCTTTCGTGATCTTAAGAGTTTAAAATTATTCCCAATATAATTTGAAATGCAGTCTCCTTACAAAAATTTCTTGAATTTAGCTTATTTAGAGACACATAGAAGGACACTGTATAACGACTGCAATATTCCAGACTTTGACTACTGGGAACTACTTTAATCAGAAATGCTCCCAGAGTATTCACAGTGGGTCCAATGGTAAACTGAATCAGGCAGTCTTGCAATATCCTTACTATTTTCAGAATATATAAGAAATGTAAGGCATTATTCCCTGTAGTCAACTCCTCCAAAGCAAGAAACCCAAAACTTGTGAACCAAGGTGATTGAATAGCCTGCCAAAAATAGCATAATAATATTTTGTTGATATTTTGTCAACTCACCACCTCAGACTTATAAAGATTACATTAGGCATCAAAACAAGTAACATTTCTTCCCATGAATATCAGTTAATTCCAGTTAATATGATGTGAAAAAGCAATTTTTCACTGGCCTCAAACAAGACTGATCTTAGTACTATATAAAACTTAACTGCCAAACAACATACAGCCTAGCCATCTCAAGTTATGGCAACCATCAGTCCACAGCAGCTTGTGAGCTGGCACATCTGCTTCAACTAGACTTATGAGAACAACCAGCTACTTTTACGTTAAAGAAGCAGCAAAGATGGAAAATGTGCTACTCTGGGGAAGTTTTGAGGTGGACTTGCTTCAACCTTGTTCTTATGGGAAAAAGCCTCAAGAAAATAAGAAAGCTTTTAAAAAGGGGGGGAAAAAAATAGAGCAATGCCATTTTTTAAAAAAACATTTTTTTTTTTAAACTTCAAAGTCTCAAAGCTGCAAAGTCAAGATAAAATAAGTATAAAATACTTTATAAGAGAGCTTCCCACTGTGTCCTTGCAGACAAGCCCTTGCTTGCCTTGCTTGGACTGATTTCAAACAAAGAAGTGATTTCCTGTGTTGCAGCAAATTCTCTCCAGTTCTCTCAGCTTCACAGGAAGAACTTTTATCCATTACCACAGAAATCTAGCTCTAAGTCTGCTTCCTAATACTGAAACTACTCTCTCCATGTAGGTCTTGTACATGTCTCTTCAATCTCTGGTTTTTGTCTAGATTAGCCAGCAGCTTCCCTGAGTTTAGTGTCAGAGCCTGGACAAGTGAAGGACTACCTACAGAGAGATTATATTGTCTCAGGGGCAACAAAAGGAAACTGGAAATACAAGTGCATGTGACCAGATGGGATGCATTTCAGGAAGTTGAGGCAACTGACTGGTGTCACACAAAGGCCACGCTCTATCATCTTTGAAAAGTCACATCCATCAGGGACAGTTCCTGGTGACAGGAAAAAGGTAAACATCAGACCCATCTTCAGTTTAACCTCAGTTCTCAATCAGCTTATGAAATAAATTTTCCTGGAAACCATGCCCAGGCCCATAATGAACAAGAATAACTGTCAGGAATATACCAAGCACTGGCAAACTTTATTGCCTTCTGTGATACAGTAACTGTCTCTATGAACTAAGGAACTAAGGGAGAGCCTTGATTTTAGTGAGGCTTTCAGCAAGGTTATCTTAGGATCTTTATAGACAGATTGGAAAGATGATTCTGGTAGACTAAGATGAGTAGAAAATTGACAGGACTCTGAAGCTTAACAGTGAAGCCTGCAGGTTAAGGGATGTGATTATTTCCCCTTTTTAGCACTTGTGAGCATATCTAGAGTGCTTTGGGCTCTCCAACACACCATACTGACTTACTGGAGTTCAGTGGTGGCAAGAGGACTACAAGCTTGCAGAGAAGGTCAAGGAGATATCTAACTGCTGTCTTCAACTACTTAAAGGGAAGGGAACAGAAAAGGTTAAGGCTAGCTATTCTTGAAGGTGCACAATGAAAATACAATAGATAATGCACAAGAGCTGAAAATTGTGAATAGATATGAGGAAAAACACTTAATGGTGATGGCAAAAATTGTAATGAGCTGCTGAACCACTGTCCTTGGCGATATTCAAAACACGACTGGACAAGGCCCTGAACAAAATGATTTAAATTGGCACTGTCTTGCACTGTGATCTGGACCAGCTGATCTCCAGAAGCCACTTCCAAGTTAAATTATTCAATCCTGATTCTATCATTTGGTCTATTTTGGAAGCAGTACCAAAATCCACTTGCCTCAGACAGCTACAAGATGAATTAGTTTACTTCTTTTACAAGTGAGTTGTTGGATCTATACCATCTGATTAGTTACAGAGTCCTCTAGCATCCTCTACAATGCTTTGTCAATTTGAAATCCATGTATAGAAAGCATAGATACAAGCTATAGTCTTAATTCTTTCTTGTTTTCTCTTTCAAGAAGTATTAGCTTTTAAGATACTGTCAGTCCTTGTGTTCTTACCCCTCCACCATACATTTATGAAAAAAAACCATGTAGTAGATGTCTTTTCAGGAGAATGCAACAGCATTATAGATTTTAGAATATGTACCTTCACAGTAATAGTAAAAAAAAAATCAACCAATTTTTTTAGTATCACTGGAACTACTTACGTGTTCTCCCCCTAAAAAAAAAGAATACTACATTTTTCTTTTTTTCTGTCTAAAGGTTCTTCATAGAGAACGATTTTACCATTCAAGCTGAGAAAAATCAAATAGCTAGAAATTCCAACAGGCAATTTGTCTTCATTTCCATGCTGCTATGAAACTGCAGTATCTCTTACCACCATGCATGTACATCTGTTTGTTTGAACTTAGAATAGGTTATCACATCTGATCCTTTGGTAGTGTCTAAGTAACAATAGTTTTATAAAGCCTTATGCGCTGGTCTGAAAAAAGAAATCCTACAGCTACAAACAGGAAGTTGTGTCCTCTTTGTAATAATAAGAAACAGCCAAATGTTTCAGACACACATACTGAATAAGTACCTGAAAAGTTAATAATTTAAAAAAACTCTTATCTAAAAGGAATTGTACATTTTTTACTAATTACATTTCAAAGATAATACACTGCAAAAACTCTTAAAACTGTTGCAAAGCCTGACAAAAACAACATGAAAAGATCATTAAAGCAAGCAAGATCTAGCATGTGTCGTGGTCAGACTGGAGCTGTGCCTTAGCTGCCTGAGCAGCTAACTGTTAAAGAGCAGCATTAATTCTGCTCAGAGTTGTATATGTACAGCTCAACATAAATGGATGTTGCATGCAGACAGCCAACAGCAAAATCTGGTACAAAATATTTTAAATGGATGAAAACATATTGGACTAAAAAAAGCCTCCACATTTTACAAGTTAAGTAATAGACTAAAACCAGCTGTATTCATAACCACATAAAAACCATTCTACATTAATGTCCCTAATTTCAGTAAGACTATTAGGAATACTGGCATAACAGAAAAGCTACAGAGCATCCAGGAGTGAATGACCCACATAATGTAATTGAAACCAGTACTAAATAAGCCACTGGAAAGGAACAAACACAAGGAGGTTATTAATTAGAAGTTATAATACTCTCAACATACAAACTGGCAGCCGCAAGTTAAGCTCAAGAATTACCTTCTTGGTTTTCAAACTGCTCTGACAACAGATGGTAGCAGCAGCCTACACTGCAAACTGCTTTGATTTCAGGCTTGGCAGTGAAAATCCTTAGTGTATTTGCAGCAAGATCACCACATGTATGTAGACCTACCATCATACAGTCCTAAGAAGAAAAACAGAAAAAAACAAAGCAACAATAAAGCATCTCCCTCTTCAACTGAAAGAGCACAAATAACAACAACAAATTTCAAAACCCAATTATATTGCAAACGGTTATTGAGCTGTAAGGTTTAAATACGCAACTCCATGGGGACTCCTGCTGTACTGTTCTAGAATTTTTCAATGCATGATAAAAGCTCTTCAGTGCTAAGAAAACATGGTGCATTGCCTCTGTGGAGAGAAAGACTGCTCATTGCTTTGTTCAGGTAAGGAACTACCCATCTACGCACTCTACTTTCACCAGTCATGAGGAAGCATAAGTTCAAAATGATATATAGCAGCTGGTCTACTTGTGGGGAAGGGAACATCTATGAGTTGACTGGACATGGGCCATTTCTCTAGTCCTTTCTAGCTTTTCTGTCATTGTTACTAATACTGCTACTTCCTTTTCTTACTTTGGATTTACTGCTATAAATCTGGCTGGACCTATCTATGGCATTTCTGCTACTTTAAGCTGCTGAAATAAAACCCACTTCCTAAATATAGATACAATGTGAAAAGCAGGCTTTATTTCCAAAACTGTAGTTCTGCCTCAGTTTTGCAGTATGCCTACTACTATTCAACAACAAATGAGCATTTTCTTTTATAACACACAGAACTTAAGCTTCAGATGCTCTGTATTCAATTGTCTGCTTTCCTTTTTTCCTCAATTTCTCTTTTCCCTCTATTTCTCCATCCAAATTATCCCTTTTCTCACCCTTCTTATCAAGATACTTCCCTTTTGGCATTATTAGTTGGAATCTGTTGGAATCTAATCAAAATAACATGGCATTGCTTTGAATTTGGGCCTTATTTATTAACAAGGTTATCAACAAGAAGTTAGCCCAGAGAAATTCAACTGGGATACCTGTCTATAATAATTCTGAATTTATATGCACATTGATTTTTGCTGCTCTGTATCTGATTTATTCACCCATCTGTATTACACAGAAGGTGCATGTGTGAAACAGTAAAACCTCCCTTTTCCTTTGTTTTTTTTAGTTCTTCTTGTCCCTTTGGAAAAAAAGCAGAACCTTTTGTTCTGCTTCTCTGTGCTTGTCCTCACTTTGTACAACATTTTTAGGTGGCAAAAGTTCAGTTTCAGTCCATTTTAGTTTTTAAAGATTTTTTCCCTATCAGTCAGCTTCAGCTCACCATTCCACAAATCTTTTTTCAATGCTGAAGTTTGGAAGCTAAGGGAAGATGTGCACTCGCAAGGGCAGCATTTAAAACCCAGGACAGGAACAGTTAAGAGGGATTCTTTCAGGAGAAAGCTAAGATAGAGGAAACACTCAGAGGAAATGACAGAGGAAATGCTCAGAGCTTCTGAACAATTGGAGGTCAGCCTGACTGTGTCAGGTACACTTTGAAACCATTACTGACTTCAGTGAGGTTGCCTGGGTATAACTGCAAGTACTTTCTGGATTGTTGGCTTATATGTAGCAAAATTTGATATCTTAATATTAGTCCTGGGCTATATACAAGCGTGCATTCCTATACCCATATTTCATCTGCAGATTTATTTCAGAACTTATGGCACAAATAAGTAATTACTAATTTTACCCATTCTTCATTTGTCCTTAGCTTAGGAAAACTTGAGAAAAAAACCCCATCGACTTATGGCTCTAATAAAAAATTGAAAATATCTGTAAAACTATTTCTAAAAAATTTCATTTCTAAAAATTGTGAAAGTATTTTAAAACATTAAAATTATTGCATATTATAAAGGGTTTTAACTACACACCTTTGTCACATGTAATGTGTTTTGGATATTACTATTTTTCAACACAATGAAGCTTTTGCTTTTTCTGACAGTATTGGTTTTTTTTTTAATAAAAGTAGTGATATCTTCTACATTAGACAAATTGCATACTAAGGGTACACAAAATCCAACTGTACAAGTGTAAATGCATATGCTTCACCAACAAACCCTGCTGCCCAGGGTGGCTTTTGCAGACAGACAAGAACTTGCTCCGCATGTTCTCAGATAATCAATAGGACTTTCTAGCTCCAGTTATAGGGTCACCAGCATGAACCTACAGTCTTGAAACAAAGATTAATTACACCCCTGAATATAATTGTTCAGTTACCACTGAACACAGACAGGTTTTTACCTTTCCATAAAAGACTGATTGTATCTACCCCATAAATATGTGTCAGCTCAGGCACAGGAACTAAACAGCCATACAGCTTCTAGACTTGTGTCACTGTCTTTTAGCAGCTCAGCTTTGTGCTTGTTTGTGTAGCCACAATCCTTGGCAACTAGTAGATTACTAAATAAATTTACAGTGATTCTGAGAAGTCAAAAAATAAAAATATTATTTGCAAACAGAGCTCTTTTCAAACCCTTTGTTGAGTACTATACACAAAAAATTCTCCTACATCTTCAAAGCTTAACTGAAATTACAAAAATATAAAACTTAAAAGATAGGAAATTTCAGGGAAATTTCAGTGCTTCATGTATACATCTACCTTGTAAATAGCACTTTTTTCAAAATAATTAATGCTATCTATAAGCACAATTGTAAGATACATGAATGTGCTAATATATATACACTGTTAACTTTGAGAGCTGATTATTATCTACCCCACAAATTCTAAAAGCTGCTTTACGTATTCAAAACAATCCCAACATATGTTAAAAAATCTCTATGTGCTAGACATACTTCTGCTAACTGGCTGAAAAACATTACTGTGGCAGAACATTAATTTGCACCACTAACAGTATTCCACATACACAGGAAACATTCTGTAGATATGGAAATGGCAATATAAAGACAATAGACAATCTAATTCAAACATTAGTAAAATAACCTCCAGATCTGTGATGATGTCACTGAGTTCTGTTTCTGCAGTGATGCAAGAAGTCAATGGAAAATACAGGTTTGATTCATTTGACTTGCTCACTTTAGCCTTGAGAGATGCCATTTTTCTTCGTGCCTTTTCCTCTTCACAGAGTTCCCCACAGTTACATTGAGAGGAAGAAACTTCTACAGCATCAGCAGGCAGAATATTTAGAACAGCAAGAACCTCTTCAGAGAGTTTGTTCTCATCAGATTGTGACCAAGCCACCAAATCAGCTTCAGTTTCCTCGCTCATTTCACATGTAGGTATTCCTTTGAAACCACAGGAAGGAACAGCCATTTGGTCCTGACTTTGAAGACTGCTGTCATTATTTAAGGGATTTTCATTGATTGCTTTACATTTAATTTCACTTTCCACTGGCCTGTCATTTGCCTTTTCCAACCTCTGGCTTTTGAGGTTTGCTTTTCCTCGACTCTGATATGCTCTCCAGTGTTTCTTCAATTTTCTGTTCCTCTCATGAGCACTATTAGTGTTGATGTTTGAGGAGTCAATTCCATAAACTTTTAAGTTATATTGCATGGACAAAAATGAGCTCAGGTAGCCTTTTCCAGAACCTATATCAATCACCTGGACAATGGTAAGGAGAAGGAGGGAATAAAAATCAAAATAAAATTTGATGCATTAATAAGCAACAAGACACACTTCAATCAAATGCAAAATAATCCCCTAAAAATTTAGACATAGATTTAATAGCTACCTTATTAGAATCATCCCTCTTGGTATGCTTAGTTATTTTGCTTTGTTGGTCCACCTTCTGACTTTAAAACACAGAACTTAACTGACTTGCTCCATAAAACAGACACTGCAATGCTTAAGCATTGCACGTCCTGACTCTTTCTACATTTTTTGACACAAAACTTCCTTCTGTAAAAGAAAATAACCATAAACCACCAACACCACCACCTGCCCTTGTTAAGGTGGGTCAGAATATAGAGTTAGAGAAGAAAATGGTCACAGTGTTTAGCTTCAGGCTTCTAACTCCCATACTGAGCAGCCTACTACCACTCGGTATATGGAAATAAGCATCTTTCATTCACTGCCTAACTTAATCACTTCAGATGTGACCTAAAGACAGGTGATATTGATACCCTCTTTTATGTCAGAATGCTTCTTTCTACTGCTAATCGTTTTCTGTGAAAATGATTCATACAGTTTTGGTTAACATAGGGATGCTTTTGTAATAAAACAAAGGGGCTCATATGTCACATGTGCTTTCTCCTGCTTGCTCTGGAGGAAGGAGTGAATAGAGGGGATAACTAGCTGCCAGTTTAGTTTGTCTCATAGCTGATAGCATGTGCTAGTTCAGTGATTGACATGACAAGGAAGGAAAACAAACAAGACTAACCCGAGATCTTTAAGAATATAATCACAGCTTTATATCATGTGCGGTTTAATTTGTAAAAAATATATAACAAAATATTTCACAAGAATGGGCAGTGATGTTTCTCTAAGGAAAGGAAATGATAATGTTCACTTCTGTTCAGGCATCTCCCAAAAATTATATTGACTAGACATAATGACTTCTTTGTAAATGTTCCTGAAAGTATTTGATTCAAGAACATCTATGCCTTGTTCTTGGTCTATCACACATTCATATGAAAGCTGACACTAATATTTGTAAGTCCAAATAACAGCAAACACTACGTGGACTCATCTTAAAGTCAACTGCATAGTTTTTTACCAGGTAAGAATATACTGTATGCCAACACTCTTACTGAAATGATTTATTCATTTTTCTAAGAAAGTTAAAGATTTGTATGTCCATGAAATTAGAAAGGAAGATCTGAAGCAATGTCACTAACAACTATGCAAAACAGTGGAGAATACACACTTTAGGTAAAAATTGTTTACCTAGTTTACACATGGCTTTCTCATCAGCACTCATCATGTAATATTGCTGCACATTTGTCATCTAGGTATGCTACAATCCTCGAGTTTCTTGTATGAAATCATTACAGAAGTGGCTTTACTGAAATAGAATTGATATAATCTAAGCACACTTTTTGAAAATGTCATTTATTTATCACATTTATCACCAACATTCTCCTAAATTATTTAAAAGTGGAGGAAAGAGAAGGGTTCAAGGAAAAATTTTTCCCACTTTATGTAACACATAAAACTATTGTGCAGAATATGCACACCTCCAATTCTACAAGGTTTTGAAATATTTCTGTGAAAGGCTGCACTTGGACCCAATTCAGCTAGTGAATTATTCCTAACTCCTACGTGTGACCTCTAGTGGTTGTAAAGACAAACTGCTCTTCGGGTAAGGGTTTCTTTCAGCGGTTCCAAGTAAAAAGGAAACAGTAATACATTGTTAAATTAGCACTGGGAGAATGGTTTTAAAGCGAAAGGAAAGTTTGACTAAAAATAAGCAGGCAGTGATCTTGTGCTAAACAAATAGATCACATTAAATTAATCCCCGCTTTACCTTCCCTTGATTACATAAGGAAAGGTAATCAGCAACCCACAGCGTATCTGCCAAGCACGAACTTTTAAAATGAAATTTCCATGATAGAGTGAACGCCAAAGGTCTTGTCCATGGTGAGTTGGGGACTCTGCTGAAACAAAGTTTCTGGCACAGAGCAATCAGGAACTCCGTTTCCAGGAGCATTCCAACATTTCCCAGGGCCAAATGACAAATTTAATGGATGCTGAATGCAGAACTATATCATACTTAATTTAACATTACACATTGCAACTCTGTTGCACATGCTGCAATTTCCAAGGAAAACTTTCACAAATATGTTAAAAAAAACAAATGTGCATTGAAGCAAAGAGGAACCATCACAGGTTTCTTTTCCTAGTTTAATCAAGAACTTCTTTATAAAAGCTCCACTTGCATGATAGGAAAGATACTTAAACAGGGCAGTAGACATCTGAAAAAACTTTTTAGCTAGTTTTCTTTAATGTTTTAACTCAAACCAATAACCTAGAGGTGATTACAGTAGCAATACATTTTTTGCTTTCATTCTCATTTTACTATTCATTATACTACGTTATAAAATACCACAAAAAGAGCAATATCCTCTACCACCCATTATATATCATGGGTATGAAGGTGAAACAGAGGGCAGTTTTCAAGCCGTTAGTGATCTGTAATATCTGAAAGAAACACCCTAAAGACATGTGGTGTTATAAAACGTGTTGTGCTTTCATAGCTCTAGATTTTTTAATTAAATGCTGCATATATTTTGTTTTGTGAGGATAGGAAAAAATAAATAAGGAAAAAAACTCTCCTAAAACTTTACAATTCCTGTGGTTTTTTTTTTAAGTTGAAAGGTAACCAAAACAAAAGGAGTTGCTTTTTAATAACTGAGGAGGCTTTTCTTTCTTCTTTTTTTTTTTTTTTTAATGTAACTGGAAAGCTTTTTTCATATATTAGGGATTTGTAACTTTGCACAAATAAATTGTGTTACAGTGTATGACTAAGATGGAAAAAAGTTAATACAGAGCAGTCAGCATTTCATACTCAGTGATATAATGCAATAATATTTTTCATTAAATGTTAACTTTTTTTAAAAAAAAAACAACAGTAAATAATCCTTTGTATAAAGATACTCCAAGCCATCTGATAAAAGTTCATGATCACTGGATGAAATTGCAACATATTGACAGATACTTAATAATGATTGGTTTGAGATTTTATTAGTAACCAGCTACATTGGGACTTAGGTTAGGTCATTAAGGCGACTCTACTTTTTTATCTCTGAACATGGGCTTGCTTTTCCTTTCATTCTTGAATCTCACAGGAACTATTTAAAATCTAAATGAAAATACTATATGAAACACCACTTTCCAGCGAATGCAGATGTTTAATATTGCATTATAAGTAAATGACACTCTTCTACAGTTTTTCCAGTATGTGAACGTCTTCAACAATTGAACAACTAATGCTTGCCTGAAGCAGAAGGTACGCAACGCAAAAAAAATAACAACTAGTGATAGAATAAATTACTTTTACAAATTTGCTGCTACTGTATCTCTGTTTCTTACAGAGCACACCCAGCTTATGGCTGTTGAGGCATCCACACTTGTTACCATCACTGGCTTTTGAAACAGCTGATGGAGAGATAGCCTTGCATTTTTGTAAGCGGTCGCAGATGCTCACAAATTGATTGCATCTCATGTAGTAATATTTGGCTTTAATTGCAGAGCTCTATTTACTTTGCAATCCCGGTTATAAGAAGACTGCCTAAAACTTCGCCTTTGTCAGTCATTTCTCACAAAAACAGATGGTAAGGATTCAGAGTTTTATCTCTGTATCCACAGGCCTAACCCAAAGATATCATAGAATCATAGAATAGTTAGGGTTGGAAAGGACCTTACGATCATCTAGTTCCAACCCCCTGCCATGGGCAGGGACACCTCCCACTAAACCATGCCACCCAAAGGCTCTGTCCAACCCAGCCTTGAACGCCGCCAGCGGTGGAACATTCACAACTTCCCTGGGCAACCCTTTCCAGTGCCTCACCACCCCTACAGTAAAGAATTTCTTCTTCATATCCAATCTAAACTTCCCCTGTTCAAGTCTGAACCCGTTACCCCTTGTCCTCTCACTACAGTGCCTAATGAGGAGTCCCTCCCCAGCATCCCTATAGGCCCCCTTCATTTATTGGAAGGCTGCTAGGAGGTCTCCACGCAGCCTTCCCCAGGCTGAACAGCTCCAACTTTCTCATCCTATCTTCATACATCATTTATATTATCTAAATTAAACTCAGTCTGAGCCAAATAACTTCCTAATCAAAGTTCAGCTTCAGCAACTCAGAGATGAAGCCAAGTTTTGGGGCCTGCCCTTCAGTAGCAGTAGCAGCAACCTGGGACACTGCGGTTACACCTCTACCATTGAAGTGAACAGGGCATGGCCATGCACTCCAGCAATATGACTGACCACACCACTGATTTCCAGCAATCTCCCTGGTGCAGGTATGAGGCAGGCCAGCTAGCACTTTCCCATTACAAACACAGGCACAATAGAGGGAACAAGATGTACAGAGGCCATGGTAATAGGTTTTGTTCAGCATAGAGAAAAGAAGGCTTGGGAGAGACCTTAACACCATATTCCAGTATGTAAAGAATGGCTATTAAGAAAACAGGGACCCCCTTTTTACAAGGAGTCACATGGAAAAGACAAAGAGTAATGGGCACAAGTTTCTCCTGGGGAGATTCCCACTGGACACAGGAGGAAAATTTTTCACAAAGAGAACACTCAGCCATTGGAATAATCTCTCCAGGGAAGTGGTGGATTCCCCAACACTGCATACTTTTAAGATCTGGCTGGACAGGGTGCTGGATCATCTAGGTTATGCTTTGCCTAGAAAGGTTGGATCAGATGAATCTTGAGGTCCCTTACAACCTGGTACTCTATGATTCTATGATTCTGTGAATACAGACTTGGCCTGCCCAACTGCAGCTGCCTCTCCTTCCTTGCCCACATCCAATATATTAATTCTAAACTATACTCAGATGTATTTACTTGAGAAAAAAAGTTCAGAAAAAAAGAAGAAAAAAAGGGAACATGCTCAGCATGAAATCTGAGTAGATATTTTATTAATCTTTGGTTTTAAACAAATACAGTTTGTTCTCCACAAATCTTTGTGGGAATGAACAAGAGTTTTGAGGAAATTACTCTCCATTTAAACCTACAGCTCCCTGCACAGAAAGCAAATGCAGCTCGGGTATTAAAAGGAATGAAATGCAATGTCCAGGGCCATCCACAGTTTAAAGAGAGGGTGAAGCTACATTAACCAGTTACTAGCATTATAGAGATTAAAATTATTAAAACAACTCAGCTTAAATAAATGATTAAAAATTTCATCTTACCTCAACAAAGTTCTAAGACATGGAATCTAATAGAAAGTTTAACATTGAAAAAGCTTATGGAAAAACTACATCTATGTAAACTGAGGAAGTGGTATTGTTCTTTTGTCTAATGGAATGTGAAATACAGTGCTCAAAAAGCCAAGTATTGTTGTGCTGCTCGTGTATCATCAACAGATCCATAAGTAAACACCTACAAGGTTTTAATGCAACAGTGATCTAGCACACCGGTGTCATAATTACATGTAAAAAAACCCCTACAAACCAAAAAAGGGATAAGTTACAACCAAATTTGAGAAAGGAAACCTGCAATTCTTCACCATCTAAGGATGAACTTGCCATCTGACGTATGAAACAGCCAATTCATAGAGTAACCACTGGGTGATAATGGTGTTGGGTGTCCAGATCTCACCCATGTTCTATCAAATGTACATCATGCATACTCGGCTGCAGAAATCTCTGTTTAATCTTGACTCCAATCTAAAAAAGTCATAACTAAATTCATAAGTGATAGATTTCAATCCATGTTAAGTAAAGATGAACAGCATTAAACAATAGGAAACAATTAAACTCTCTGTGCCAGAACAAGGTGAGCTTTCAAAATTGCTCAGGTTTTTCTGCTTTGTTCTCTATGTGGCACTCTATGTGGTACTGCTGTGTGCTTTACAGAAGGAGAAAAATGAAGTTTTGCTCCCCTACTGATACTTATGGTAAATTGCACCAGTATAATATTGATAAACAAGGCAGTACCCATTGATAGCAAAAAGAAGTACAATTTTTAGCTGTTCGACAGATAGAGGATGATTAAAATGTCTTATTTTTTTTTCATGTGTCATAAAATGATTGATTCACTGAAAGGCAGCTCCTTCAAAACAATATTTGTAAACAGAACTATCCTTCACCTTGGCCCTAGAGGCTCCTCTTCAGCCACCATTATTTACAGGCAAAATAAGAACAGCAGCAAAAGAATATCAAAATGATGATTTCAAACACAGAAAGGAGAACAATTCGGAAGGTACACAGTAACATACAGTAAGAAATGCTTTCTTACCTGCTTTATATCACAATAATTTGCTATGTTGACTACCAGCTCTGACATCACCTGCACTTCATGTGATTTCTTATTATTCATAAACTCATCAGTTTTGATACCTGTATCAGATTAATAAATACACATTAACATAACCCATATTAATAAAGATTTGTGATCAATCAGAAAAAATACCAGCTTAAAAATATGCTATACTATTTTCCTATTTTAAGGATAGCATTTTTTTAATTAAAAACTCACTAAATTGTTACAAGGTTAAACTTCTGATTTACACTCTCAAATTCAGTTCTATTAGTGCAGTTTTTAAAAGACGCAGCATATCAAGCATATGACCAGATATTAGACAATAGCTACTTCTATAAAACTGTACTATTACTTCCTGTTTATTAAAAAAATATTTATTTCTGTGTTGTTCATCACAGTTAGCTTTACATAAATGAAATATAAGGGCAGGGACAATCGATAATCACATGGTATGGCTTGTTAATTCTGCAGATTTGCTCACAATATCAAGTGGGAGACATCTTCAGTGAAAGTTGAATGATGCTGGGGAAATTCAAAGGAAGATGCACGTCTATTTTATTTACCCTATGGATTGGTTGTAGAACTGTTATATCTTCATAGTAGAAAATCATTAATTTCACTGTTGCTGGAGGATGTGTTAATGAGCTGGAGTCAATCTCTACCATAGATTTATTGGTTGTGAAGAATACCAAGCACCCACTTGCTAATCTCTACATCTCTACAAGCAAAGATGGATCTCAGAAGTCACTCCCTTGGGAGAAACCCACACATTTCTCACAGGGGACCAACACTACAGTACACTTGGCTCTAGTCAAATTGATGGAAATTTTTGTAAGTCTGAGTGATGGCAGAAGAAATTGAACCATTACTGATGAGCATGCTCCTAGAAAACAAGACTTTTCTACATGACTAGGCAGATTAATACACTTTCCCATTCTAGCTTTTTGCACAGTATGTGTTCATTTGTCCAAAAACTGATCATTAGGCAAAAGCTATGCTCAATCCTTGATCAGATCATGCTGGGAACAGAGCCAGGAGTGTTACTTCTTTAAAAGAGAGTGGGGAATTGAACTGAGCTATTGAGAAACCTAGTGTTTTCTCTATTTTTCCTAAAGCTCATAGGATCTCTCTATTTATTAAACATCTGTTATTTTATAATAAACTGTTATGACAATACTTAAAATCTAATATAGACTCTATGAACTGACAAAGGAAAAAATAGACTAATACTTTTAAACAAAATATACAACAGTAACAAGTGTTTGTAATGTCACTGAAGATACTGCTTAACAGTAAAACTGTGAAGATGAGTTTCCTAAAAAACTCTTAATTTGTAAGCATTAGAAATGAAAATAGGGAAAAATTTAAAAGAAAGAGAAAGGTCTCTTTTTCGTTCATGTTTGAATATTTTTGAGCTTGAATAGTCTCACCATCAGGAGCAGCAGAATGGGAACAGGAAGAAACAGATATTTAAGTTCTTGACAGAAAAAAATGTTGCTTGTTGTCTGAAGCAGCACTGTCACTTTGAACTATCATCACATAATGCACCTTTTACTCTTTGCTATAGCATGAACCCAAAAGACTGAATTGGGCAATGCTATGTTAAGTACCATTTCAGAAAGCACCTAAGCCAAATTAAGTATTTCGAACATGTAAGAAATCCAGAAATCCAGAAACAAAAGCCAGCTTAAAAAAGCTGAGGTTCCAGGCAGAAAATTCATAGCTTGCTTTCATCTAAAAATAAAGGTTTTATCAGTTTAGCTACTGAAGTTTCTTAGCTGCTTTTAGACTTCTCCTACTTTTGCAGAATGAACACTCTGTTTATACTTTAGCTCAAGGAAAATTATACTGTTTGCAGAAAATTATGGATTTTCAATCAATTTTATTTATTTACTGCTGCTGCATTTTCTGCAAAATTCTGATTTTTTTTACATTATTTTTAAAAACAACCAGACATATTACAATCTAATAGAAAACTGAATGTGGTGACAGTTTTATACTGCCAACTGCAAATTTGAAAAAATATGTATACTGCTTTTAAACAAACTGTGTATATTCATTCCGCTCTTATATAATTACTTTCTTGAAATAAATAATTATACATGCAGTTTTCCTTATTATATGTACAACTAATGCAAGCAGAACAAACACGAACTTCAAAACCGGTAAGAAATGTAGAGATCCATCTCTTTTTGTGATGAAAAAAAGAAAGTGGGGTTTGAATCCCTCACAGAACTACCCTGGATATAAGACAGGAACAGAAAGCATAATGTTACTAATCTTCATACTGAAATTTGCTTATTCCCATTGTGAACCCCTAGCACTGGTAGCTGTTTTCCATGTGAAAAACTGCTTCAACTCTATAATGCCATTTACAACTATGTCTCTAGTTGTGAAGCTGAACAAACTGAGGACAGACTGTCTTTTATACAGGGCTAATGCAGATCTTCCTAAGATCTCCTATGGCAGAGTGCTGGGGTTTTATACCCCAGCTACCTGTGTAAATTCAGATACACCAAAGAAAACCAGAAATTCCGAGTCCAGACCAGACAACACCACCTATACAGAAGCTCACTATGACTTAATTCCATAAGCCAGAGTGAGGGACTGAGATAACCATATACCAAAAAAAAAAAAAAGACAAAACAAAAAACCAGAGGCAGAGTGATATTCCAGCACATGCAATTTAAATACAGATTAATAGGCATTGCATGACTACTACTTTGGCCATAAACACATTGCAAAGGTAGAGAGCACTTTTAAACCAATACTCTAGCAACCCTAACTTCTTGTATCAGATATGAATCCTGTAACAAGAGAAATGCTCCTGGCTAGCCTCTTCCCCTTGGGCCAGGCTCTTTTGAACTCCACACACTCAGTGCAAGCAAACCAATGGTGCAGTAAGAACAACAGTGTCCTTTATTAAGAAGCAATGGAGAAAATCCTTTAGACTCCATTCTGAGTAGCTATGTCCACAATATGCTTAAGATGTTTGTGCTTACCAATTATTCCAAGGGAGGACAGCACTATGCCTGCATTAAGATGGTGAGGAAGTTAGAGAACTACGCAAGTACACAAACTGTGGGAATAGGCCCATAAGCATGTTTGCCTTAGGACAAGAAAATGCATTAAAAACATCTGAAACATAAATGGAATTATCCTGCTGCATACTTTTCAGAATATGAGCAAGGACATTGTAAAGTTGACAGTTTTCTCAGACTTACACCTCTCTTGACTTGCAAGCTTTGGTAGGTCAGGAAATTAATGCATTTTCTGAAATACAGAATTAAATCCAAAATATCTAAAATAGCTTAAAGTTAAAAGATCACAACTTTCTTTTGGAAATTTGCAAGTTATGAATCCATAATTTGGTATTTTGCTTCCGCCAAATGCTTACCAGGAAACTCAATCAAGTTAATTTAACTGATACTTACTGCCAAATCAACAAAAACGTTTTGAATTATAATACCATTGTATACATTTGGAAGACATTTTATTTTCTCTATGAAGTAGATCTTAGAATTACTGCATCACAAACCCAGGCCCCAGTTACCCAACTGAGCAGCACTCCTGCAACACACAGAAGAAAATATTGAGCAATTGCCTTATTCCTGATGCTCAATTCTGCATGATGACAAGATGAAAGAATCTTTCTAGTTTTGTCTAAGAAAGATAATCCAGGTATGAACTCAGGTATGACTACAACAAGGTAAACTAGAGAATTATGGAAGATTAAGTGGAATGCAGGGAATGAGAGCATAATAAAAATGAAGAGCCAAAAAGCAAGCAGAAGGCAAGCGGCACACAGTTACAAAACAAGAAAAAAGGGCTTCAGATGAACAAACTGCAGAAGGAAAGAAGCCAGAAAGTAAGACCAATCAACAACACACCATTAAAATTAACATTAAAATGTATTTTTTATTATTAATTTTTTTTAAATAAAAATTATTAAATTAATAATTTAAAATTACCATTAAACTATTTAATGGTTTTAATTACCATTAAAACTTTAAATGCCATTAAATACTGGCATTTTAGTATTTCTGAAGAAGCGAAAAACTAGGGAGCCAACCATAGAAAATGGCAAAACTGGAAAAAAACTGCTGAAGAAAATGGGAGAGATGCCCATTTGTATATGTATATGTAATGTATATGTAATGGCTTATCACTTAGGATAAGAAATGTCAGTGTTTTAATGCATTATAGGGATAAAACACATTAGAAGGCAGAAAGCTGCTCAGTCCACCTCTGAAAAACTGAGAAAACTGAAAGACAGTGGCAGATCTACAAAGACCAAAGATTCCCTGAAGCACACATTTTCAGTGAAAATGACAGCAGCCCAAGTAAGTAAAAATGCCAATGTATCATATAAAAAAATATAATCAGGAGTAAGCCTTCCAGTTATCTAACTGGATGCCAACTTGACAGTGTTTTAATTCAACTTGAGAGTGTTTTAATTCAATTTCTTTAACTAACAAAAATTAAATTACTCCAGTTTTATGACATATATTTAGTATTGGTCCAAAACATACAGAATGAATAACTTCTTTTTTTGAGCCATCAAACACTTATTGGGCCATATTCAGCTAAACACCAAAACACATATTTAACATAAAACAAAAGAAAAGCCACTTGCCAGATTTTACGGTGAGAATTTCAAAAAACACAAGAATAGCAATTATGATTCCTGCTCCTCAGGCAGAAGACAAACAAAAGGAATTAAAAAGGTATCTCAAATAATGGCATGTCTGCTTGTCTATCTCATCTCCTTTAAAACTGAACCTCAGGAAGGGTCTATAGGTACTGAATGCTGTGACTCTTCTGCTCAAATTTTAGCACGGGAATCCATTTTCTAAACAAAGGCATGGAATAAACTTATTAGGAACAAATGAAAAGTAAAGCATGTGGGGAAGTGAAAAAAAGAAAAAACAAAAAAGAAAAAACAAACAAACAAACAAAAACCCAAACAACAAGCCACCCAAATGCAAAACTCAGCAGGTCCTATAGTGAATAAGTAAAAATGTAGTACAGATGTAAATATACCTGTTGTTCTTTGATTGCCTCCTCTCAGTGCTTCAAGTACATCTTCTAATGGGGTACACACTCCAAGGTTGGACAAAGAACAATACTTAGCAGCCAGAGCAAACAAATGTACGTTGATAAGCTTCTCTGAGTTTTCACAAAACACTTTGGAAAATGTGTCATCATCTGTACAGAAAAGGAAATAGGTCTGTAAACATTGCTTAACATCTTTTGTAACCGTGCTGACAAAAAACTACAAGCAATAAACACAGTATCAGCCAGACGTAATCATTTATTTTGCTTCCATATGGAGGAAAATTCAGTTTTTCTTCAGCTGTATTCCCCCTTCAGAACAAAGGTCAAGTTTTGCTCTTAGTTGAACCACTGCAAATGTGAAAAAATCTATTGTTTTTAACAGAGCAACTTTAGTATAATCAACAAGAGAATTCAGTCAACATGATCGCTTCACTTTTGTTTACAAACTTGCTCATAATACATTTGCTCCTCATCCCCAACTGACAATATATGTTACTAGATTGCTTAAGAAATGCAGCTGTTCCATATATTAAATATTTTGATTTATAATCACTACATACTTTCCAAGCTGCTTTGTAACTGGTGATTCTACTGGGAGAAATAAATGAATTGATTTCTATTACCAATCAGGTGTGAGCAAAAGTTAGATCATAGAATCTTAGAATACTTAGGGTTGGAAAGGACCTTAAGATCACCTAGTTCCAAACCCCTGCCAGGGGCAGGGACACCTCCCACTAAACCATGCCACCCAAGGCTCTGCCCAACCCAGCCTTGAGCGCTGTCAGCAGTGGAGCATTCACAACTTCCCTGGGCAACCCATTCCAGTGCCTCACCACCATCACAGTAAAAAATTTCTTCCTCATATCCAATCTAAACTTCCCCTGCTTAAGTTTGAACCCGTTACCCCTTGTCCTCTCACTACAGTC